>JAJEKB010021741.1:1226279-1240694 GCA_022393335.1 Macrotrachela quadricornifera | reverse complement strand
CATTCACCGTTTTGTTTTGCTGTGGGTCAGTGTATATAAGTAAGTGATTTTTTTCGTAAAAAAAATCTTAGAAAAATCTTAGAAATCTAGTAATCTAGTAATCTAGTAATCCAGATTTTGTTCAGCATCCATTCACCGTTTTGTTTTGCTGTGGGTCAGTGTATATAAGTAAGTGACTTTTTTCGTAAAAAAAATCTTAGAAATCTAGTAATCTAGTAATCTAGTAATCCAGATTTTGTTCAGCATCCATTCACCGTTTTGTTTTGCTGTGGGTCAGTGTATATAAGTAAGTGATTTTTTTCGTAAAAAAAATCTTAGAAAAATCTTAGAAATCTAGTAATCCAGATTTTGTTCAGCATCCATTCACCGTTTTGTTTTGCTGTGGCTCAGTGTATATAAGTAAGTGACTTTTTTCGCAAAAAATTTTAGAGAAATTTTCGAAATTTAGCAATCTAAATGGAATCCAATACAATCTGGGCTTAATCCAGATTTGATACAGGTGAAATTCGGGTCTAATGCAGGTGCAATCCGGCTGTGATACGGGTGAAATTCAATGCAATCTAGGTGTAATCCGCATCCAATCCTGACTTAATTCAGGTGCAATCCGGGTGTAATCCAGGTTTAATATTGTGAAATCCAACTACAATCCGACTGTAATCCAGATTAATTCGAGTGTAATCCAAATGTAATCCGAGTGTAATCCATGTGTAATCCGACTGTAATTCAGTGTAATCCAGATGTAATCCATGTGTAATCCAGTGTATTCCATGTGTAATCCGAGCGGAATCCAGATGTAATCCGAGTATAATCCAGATGTAATCCAATGTAATCGAAGCGTCATCTAGGTGAAATCTATTGCAATCCAGGTGAAATCTAGATGTAATCCAAATGAAATACAAGGGTAATCGAAGGGTAATTCAGTTGTTAAAGCAGGTCGAGAGGGTTTAGATTAGCTGATTGTGATTGGAAGGCTTGTAGCTGATTTGATATTGTATTGATATCAAGTACGGTGGTGTACTGTGAAATACGGTCGTAAACGGTGGTGTTTACAATCGTAATCCGGAAAAATACGGTCGTTTTACAGCCCGTTTTCTATCGTATACGATATTCGTATTTCGTCGTTTACTACACGGCGTGACACGGCAGTAATACGGGGCATGCCAAATGGATGATTTACGACGCGTTTACGGTCGTAATTATGGCGTTTACCGTCGTTTACGCTAGCGTGTACGGCCGTTTACCCCTGTTTACGTTCGTCGTAACGTTCGATCTGGGATAAGATCTGTAGTGTAGCCTTCTTTAGAATACTTCCAATTTCAATCTTTACTTTTCAATCAATTGTATTTTCCTTTAAAGACTTGACAAAATACAGACAACCATAGGGTAGTATCCTTTTCGAACGAACTAAGATTATTATTTACAGTTGCATTTGCCACCTTGAGATAATATTCAATCCAATTCAATCATGATTGCCTTTGTTAAAGTTGGCAAAAAATTCGATCGATAATACTTCATTTTAATTCATTATATTTATATTCAAATGTACAGAATTTTAGTACTGCTAATTGAAATATGAAATTCTAAAGAATATTTTGATATGAATCATGAATAAAAAGTACAACTAATGAAGAAAGTTTTGATAATAAAGATAAATTAATATGAAGTTTTTCAAGATGATTGATAATTAATATTCCAAGTAGAGAATATTGACAAATATTTTATATTAATTAAGTAGTAAATCGATTTTGTATATGACGCTATTCAATACGATTTTTAATAAAATTAATATAATATTAGTCAAATCTTGAGGATGAAGATGAGGGTCTAGTAACCATTGTCACGATTTCATCTTGACTAAACGGAACAATTATATAGTTTTGACTATAGTAGTATTCAAATGATCTAAATGAACACAAATAAGTTATTTAGTCTTAAACATTTCCTGTGCGAACGAAAAATTAATAGAAAAGAAAAATAAATATTTTATTTTTATCGGATCAGCCTGATTTAAGCTGACATTTCCAGATCGATTCTATTTCGAGTGTAACAGATATTAATTCAATATTTTAGTTGATTAAGACAAAAATGTGATTATTCCCGTTTAT
Organism: Macrotrachela quadricornifera; assembly: GCA_022393335.1. NCBI lineage: Eukaryota > Metazoa > Rotifera > Eurotatoria > Philodinida > Philodinidae > Macrotrachela > Macrotrachela quadricornifera. The sequence continues at coordinate 1,238,589 of JAJEKB010021741.1, read as the reverse complement.
ATTTCATTTAAAATTTCATAAGTAAAATCCATTATGATATATTTATTTTTTTTGCCTTCTAGATTAAAAATAAAAATAATGAAACATAAAACATAATATTGAATTTCTTGTTTTCTATAATATCATATAAATTAAATTATTTAATGAAAGTTGGATGATTAAAAAGTCCAATTGGTGTTGTATTTTTAATTTGAAAAATATTTTAATTGACTTTTTTCCATATATTAAAAAATTCTTTACGAAATGTTCTTGATATAGTTATATTAAGAATAAATGTTATTGAAAAATAAAAATAAATTATTTCATCATTAATTAAATATGAAAAAAAATTATCAATTGCAATACGATCATTTGTTCTTATTAATGATGATTGTATACGAATATATGTTAAACTAAGTGTAACAGGTAAATGAAATATTGTATAAAATAATACTTGTAATAATAACATCCAAATAAGTTGTTTATCACGATTATGAAGTTCACGTGCAAGACGAATTCTTTGAGTATAAAGACGATAAATAAGTATAAATGAAAATATACTCATTAAACCAGTTGGAAAAATAAAAATAAATATATATTGATATATAAGATCATAAATACTTAACCAATAAATATTTGAATAGCATGAACGTGAAGGTAAATGAAGATCATTTGATATAAGAACATGAATTGGTAGAATAAATGATAATACTTTTACAATTCTAATAATTCGTATTGCTAATTTAACATTACATAAAGATCGTGTTGTTGCATTTAATGAACATAATAATAATCTATCAAATGAAGCTAAAACAATTAATGAACGTGCAAATAAACCAGAACTATTTGATAAATAAACTCGCAATTGACAATACCAAAATGTTGTAAGAATAGATGTTGAAGATATTGTAATTAAACAAGGTAATTGTCCAGTTATAACTAAAGTTATACTAGATATTGATGCTACTAAGAAATACATTCCACAAGATGTTTTTCTTAAAGTTGGGAGAGAAAATACAAGTATATTAAATATTCCACCAATCGTTCCAACTATAATAAGAACAATTCCAAGTATTAAACTAAGAGTTGTTGTAAGAGAACTAAATTCTTCACTTAATGATGTTGACATCTTTCTTCTAAAAATGAATTTTCTGCAATGAAAACATAAAAATATGATTTTATATAAACTTATCAAAAACAGAAATATATTTTTGATAAACTTATCATTTTTTTTCCTTCTGCTAAAACATAATCTCTATAATTGCTCAATGTCACATACAGAGAGCTAAGAGTAAAAAATTAATAAGTAACTAAAAGAAAATCAGGAAATGTTACAGAACGCAAGTATTGTGGGATGCAAGATGTGCTTTGCAAATTAGTTATTTATTCGAATCATTTAAATAGAGTGTTTTCCATAAATCGCCGCGGGTCGTGACAATGGAGGGATGGAAACTGAGACAATCAAAGATCAGCTTCTTATCTTGTCACATCACTTCATCATTTGAACTATCGCCCGTCCCAGTCTTGGCTATAAGCATGTGATCTTCGGCTCTTCACCCTGTCGTTATTCCTAAGGTCAGATGCGATTTCTTGACAACAAGTGTTCAAATATGACATGTGTAATGTTTTCAGATAAAGTGCTCTCAACGCCGTCAGAAACTTTCTAGACAACTGTGAAAAAGTTCTTCGTCTAATTTGTGTGCTCTAACAAAGTTTATTTTTATAGTATACAGCGCACATAAACCTACAGCTGTTTGCAAAAAAACTTGGAAATATTCTTCTACATATATCATCGTCTATACAAATGCTCTTCGAATTGTTTTATGTACTGTTAGATAGCCTGCAATGAGTACTATACAACAGCATAAATTCATATTTTATTTTTTTACTTCTACAAGAGATATTATACAAATATCTCGTTTCTATGAACATAACCAAATTTTTTGTCATGGATATTTCAACGTTTTTGACTTTTTCATCTGCCTTTTCTATTGATTCCAATATTCTGATTGATCCGAATGATTTCAGAATTTCAAAACTTCGACGGTAGGAGCAGTATGTATTATATAGAGTCGTTAGGTATAAAAACTTGATTGTGTAGATGATGAATTTAGAATTCTAGGAAAATTCCAGAATCTTGGAATAATGACACGTCTCAAAATGAGCATTTATACATACAAGATAACATCACAATACCTTAAGATCGGATTTGATTACGATAATGAAGTTATGGACAAGATGATAATGTACAAGGTGATACGGAGTAGAGGGGTTTTAAATAAAAATGGTTATAAACTAAAAACAATTATGGAGGAGGTTATGTACAACGGCGATGAAGAACAAGATGGTTATGAATAAAATTAACCTCAAAACAAACATTTTTTCATCTGATGATGACTTTCAAATAAAGTCGAAAATTCATGAATAGAATTAAAATATTAATAACACTAACAAGTACTATTACATTAATAATATCAATATTATATAATTATTTTTGCTCGATAATTATTATTTTCAATGACACATATTGTCTAGAGCCAGTTGAAGCGGCAGGCGATGAATGTCATTTGTACAGTTGTAAACACACTATCAATAGAAGAGAGAAAATCAGATAAATTTAATAAAAATAAAAGAAAGGATGTCATTGTCACCAAACAAGAGCCTCAATGGCGTATTCGTTTACATCGTGCCACGAATTCGTCAAATTCGGGTATGTAAATTCATAATTATCTCTATAGGAAGATATTTTAAAATATCTTAGGGGATAGTGCGACATACATATACGGTCGTTTTCGTCCGGTGTGCTGCTATCGCACACATCATCGTAAGCAACTTTTAATTTATTATTATAAAATTACATTAATTGGTTCTAGATCTTCCAGCGAGCATCTCCGCCAACTTCTTAAAATAATGACAACAATAGCTTTAATGACGCATTCAATGTCATCGCGCCACGAAGCCGCCAAGTTCGGGTATATAAATTCATAATTATCTTTATAGAAAGATATTTTAAAATATCTTAGGAGATAGTGCGACACACATTTACGGTCGTTTTTGTCCGGTGTGCTGCTGTCCTACACAATACAGGAAGAAATATTTTATTTATTGTTATAAAATTATAATAATTGGTTCTAGATCTTCCATCGAGCAGTTTCATCTACTGCACAAAATAACAACGACAACAACAGTACGAGTGGATCAAGCAACAATTCAATCGAACTGTGCAGTGGTGAAGAAATAAACAACAGAAGCGATGACTACGAAGAAGAAGAATAGACTGGTTTTTTTTTCTTGTTTGTCTTATTCTGTTTTTCTTTTTTCTTATGTATAATTAATGAAAATTAAATAAATTCATGAACTATTAATCAAATTTTTTAAATTGGTTGTATAATAATTGAATATACACGAACCAAAACGCAAACGTGCTCATATATATATAATTTTTCGTTCAAGACAATCTCAGATAGCTATTTCTCATATCGAATAGTTTCATTTCGTTCCATATACTATGATTATCGATTCTAACAAAGTATGATTCCATATGCGACTTATTAAAGGATTTGAATGTGTTTAGGGGATAAAAAAAGAATAAAAAACATGAGATGATAAAGTTACTAGTAAAATCACAAGTTAACAAAACGCGTTGCGATTACACTTATTGAATGTTGAGGATGAGTTGAGTACGCAATGATCCAAAGGATTTTGACTTTGTTTAAGCATCATTCTTCACATAGCATTAACTTTGTCGCAGTTTTTCGAGTAATTGAAGATGAGAACAACTACCATGACTGGTTTCATACTTGCTTAAGGGACTCTTCATATGGCACAGTTCAAATTCATCAGAAACTGATGAAGACTATTACAACTTTAATAATTTGAAGAGTAATAATATAAATTGTTTTGGCTACAACAGGAACTAGCAGCCATGACTCAGTGTCGTAAAGAATTATCTAGAGTAGAGGTGAGGATGCGTATTACAAAATAGAGAAGCCACGATCGATCTCGACCCTTATCAAGAGGTCTTGTCATGTAGCTTTAGCACACTGCATTAAACTGTATGAATGTTAAAACCGAAAGATAATAAAATCTTCGAATATTTTAAATACTTATTAGTATTGTTAGTATTGTCCCAACTGAATGTTTGTTTAGGCCTCTAATATGTATAAAATAAACTGAGAATAGTTGATAAATTAGTGATTGTAGAAAGATATAATTAATTTTTAGTGATGATGATTTTGACAAATGGTAATTCATTAAAGATATTTTTTGACGACGAGGTAATTTCTATAATCGGATAAAAGAGAAACAATCTTGAGAATGAGGGTATGAAGGTGGTTGAGTTAGGTTATTATAATAAATTGAGAGAAAAGCATTTAAAATGAGTTCAAATAGAATTTTCTATAACCCTTTTACTAGTTCACAGTTGAATACATTCGGTATGATTAGTTGGAATGTGTCCATTTGATTTACTCGATTTCGCACGTATAACTAAATTAAAAGGATCACAAAAACAGAATGGGATCGAACTCATATCTTTCAATAAACGGTTGGACATTCCATCGTTAAATTATCCGATTTTCATCTCAGCTACATAGTAGCTACACATCGAATATTCCACCCAATCATAAAAATATATTAGGACATAAGTAATCCTATAGATTTTTCTCTATCTTTTGCTGCACTAGGCCTCATTCATATTTAATATCAATCTAGTTTATTCTAAAGCAGCAAAACGCGCATATATCGATGCACGTTGTAGCTGTTGAAAAGAGAACGATATTTGAAAAAGACATCTCTAGAGAAGTAGGTCAATTTTTAATTGTAAGTAAGAAATAGTAAGTCTAAACGTCATTCGATTCATTTTAACCAAAACAAAAACTGGCAAAATGACACTATATTGTGTAGAAATTATGGTAATTTTTAGTTTTTTTCTATGGATTTCACATTACTTAGTATAAACGATACACACGCGCACTATAAACGAGCACTCGCCACTTGGTAGACTGTTGCCCCGTCAAATCTCTGTGCGGTATATGTATAGGTGCACAAAATGCGTAATTATTTGAAAATTTTGATTTGAAAGAAAAAAAATGAATAGAAAATGACGATACCTTAGTTGAATCGATGCAAATGCTGTATTGATTGATATATTTCAATAAAGATGTCTCATATATATATGAGGGATTTAATATGTACTCTATTGAAGTTGTACTGTTGAAGCAGTGTATATCGATCTATGAAAATATGGTATGGTGTACTTAAAGCATTTTGAGGTTAAAGGTTATTGAGTACATTCTAAATTGAAGAAAATCAACAAAAATGGCACATTGGACAGATAAGAAGAGCGTCTATCTCAAATTGAGGATGCAGGCGAAAATTTTGGCCACGAGGCTCAAGGGCAGATTTGGATGTGAGATCAGCTACCATGGCCAGTTTCGACTTTCCTAAAGGGTCTTATCAAATGGCTTTAATTTTCTATATATAAAAAGTTATAAGCACTTTCATACAGGTTCATTCACTATCATGAAGCTTCAAGAAATTTTTCTTTAAATTTAAAACTTACTTTAACTTAAAACTTTTTAAAGGTAAGTGCCACCTTTAATTAAGTAAACAACTGTATTTTTGTCATTGTGTCAAATATATTTACATTTAAAATATATCCCATTCGAAACTAAGCTAAATTTAGAGTTATTTGAAATCTAAATGATCGCATATAATTTATTGTCTAAAAGCTGTATGTGAATTGCATAGCTAGAGCAGAATCTGAAAATAAAGTGTGAATTATCTGATATCTGGCATTATTCTACTTCAAGATGGCCTTGAGTCGACTACAGAGTTTAGCGAGAAAAATCTTCTAAAGAATTTTTTTCTCAGACATTAGAGTATTGTCCTTGATCTTCTTTTGTGATCTGGTATGTCCATTTCAGTCATCTTTTCGTATCTTGTATTGATGTCAAGAACAAAAACAAAAAGTACTGATGTATTCTGGAATGTGTATGTCGTCGTACATACAACGCACCAAAATTTTACAAAAAAAAATAATAAATACAAAACGAAGTTCCAAAAAACAAACAATAAAATTGGCATTAATCTGATTAATTCGTCTTTGTTTGTGAACGATCATGCATTAGACTTGCCATTTGAAGATTATTATAATAATAAGAGACGACGATAAACAAGAATACATCTTTAATAAGGTTCTACATATCGTATATCGTAATATTTTAAATTTGGTAATTGGTTCTAAAATAATTTAATAATTTTATTTGAATAAAAGGTTTAGATTTTCAAATCTAGCAAGGTACCAATATCTGATTTTTTATACTAAAAACTACTCGTTTATGATATTTAAAAACGTCAATGTTGACCGATTCTTCGAATAAGTTCCATCAACCTTTGGCCGGTTTGTCTAATGGAACTGCTGTATTCTATGGAATACGATTAAAAAATATTCATACTAATCGTAAATGAATAGTCTTTAGTAAAAAAAAATCAGTTATTGATGCATTCCTGTTCAAAATTATACTTTTAAAGTTAGAATTGCTAAATCAGATAACTTTGTTGAACTTAAATTAATATATCGTAATGTTTTCATGCCTAAAATATTCCAATGAACAACAATGGAAAACATAACAAACAAAAATTCTAATATTACGTGCTAAATAAATAAGACCTTTATCTGTTATTGGTGTTTCACTTAAACTAATTTCTTCTAATTGATTTAAATGTTCAGAAATTATTTCTAAACCAATATCATTAAACTAGAATAAAATAATAATTTAAAATGAAAATTTTCATTGTCGAATTTACTCGTGTTGATCGTAAATTTAAACTTTTTAATTTTGGTAATTTAATTAAATGTTCAGCACAAGCACTCGTAACATTTGTAAATCCTAAATTTAAAGATTTAAGATTACCTAATGGACCTGTTGATAATAATCTCGATAAATCATTATCAGTTGAATATGATGACAATTTTAATGTGGTTGGACCACCTTGGCATTGCAATTTTTCTAATTGACTTTGTCTTTCACACACTTTTGCATACATTTTTAATCCAATTGGTGTTGATTTCAGTGTTGATATTATTTGTAATTTATTACTAAGATTTTCAATTACATCAAATTCAAGCATTGCACATAAAGTCTAAATGAATTCTTTTTTTTCTAAATATTTAAAAAGTTAATGCTTACATCTAATAAACTTTCATTATCACATAATTCAGGTAACAATAAACATGGTAATAACTTATTAAGAGTCATTAAGAAACTTTTTCTTCTACAACAACATGAGATTAATTTATTGAGCTAAAAATATAATCAAGAGAAAATATTTTTTTCTATTCAAAAAATATTCTTTACTATTAATGAAAACATTTTTCCATTATCATTACAAATAATACCATTTAAACAAAACATTTCAAACCATCCATCTTTGTCTTGACGAATACTTAAAATTGTTCGATGAACTTCACATCGTTTATCTTCAACCAAATTTTTAATTATATTTTTTAATATTCTATTTAATATAAAATATATTTTATTTTAACAAAAAAATAAATTCTTACTCGACAAAAGGTTTATATCTTAATGTTTCATCGGTAAAAGGTATAGGTTGTAGAACTAAACCAAGATGATGTCGCCAATCATAATATGTCGATCTATAATAAAATATATCACACTTTTAATATACCGTAGGCTATATATCAACTATTCATTCACCATTATATTTCGCTCGTGAAGTTACATTTTCCTATATCTTTTTTTTTTCAGATGCTTCGTGATTATTTGTAATTCGAAATTATCTTGAGAGATCGTATCAAGAAAGGATTGCCTCAAAGCGGTTCTATTGAGATCTGATGGTCTTCGAGTACGAGATTTGAAAAAAAATTCGCGTTCTGAAAAATGTGTCGTGAAAACAATTCTAATAGACTAAGTATACGATTTACTCTCCATTGATTACATGAACATTTTTTTCGTATGATCATGTAATTTTTTTTATGGATTTCATGCTTACAATGTTTGTAAAATTTTCATATAACATATTAATTCACTTTCACTTTTTTCTTCATATGTTTCAGAAGTTTCTTTAATTTTAAAGTTAAATCTATTAAATGAAAAATAAAAATAATATATAAAGATTAACAAAGAATTAAAATATATACTTTTTTTGATCTTGAAAAAACTGATAAATTCCAGCGAGACAAACAGAAATTAAATTTGGAAGAACACGTAAAAATGGAGAAAACATTGTTGGACCATGAATTCTATTATAAATAAAAAAATAAATCTTCATATAAATATAAATATTTCATTACTGTTTAATAAAATCTTCTACAATAGATAAACCATTATTTTGATAATTAAGTGCAAGTAAATATTCTTGAACAAGTATTCTCATTCGTAGATATTTACTAAAATCCTTTTAATAAATTAAAAAAAATAATCGAAAATTCTTTTTTGTTTTGTATGTTAATAATTAAATTTAACTGTATTATGTTTTAAAATTTTTTGAATAGTTGGTGTAAACATTTCAATAACAATTTGAGAATGTTGACTATCACGACAATACTAAACTCAAAAAACAAAAAACATTGATTAAATATTACATAATGAATCGAATCGATCTCTGGTATATTAATCATACTTTATTGAAAAAATTGCACATTTCTTCAGATGGATAAGTTTTTACAAGTAATGGTGATAATGCTTCAATCACATTTTCACGAAAATTATATGGCAAATTTAATTCTTCCTGTAAAAAAAAAAAGTTTTTGATTAAATTACAAAAGAACAAAATATATATTTCTTTTCTTTTTACTTGTTGAAGAATTTCAAAAATAATTTCTAGTAGAAAATGATGAACTTCAGATTCATCAATTGGAGTTTTCATTGTAAAATCGATTAAATTCTAATTTTGAGAAAAAAAATAGCATACATCATAATTGTAATATCAGGAATTCGAAAAAAAAATTTCATTACCACTATTTCTTTTAATAATACTTCTGGATTATTCGTTGAACGTAAAATACGTTCATATTTGAATTTATTTATCTATTAAAATAAAATATAATATGAAAATTGTATTAATAATAACATACTTTCCATTCTATTGAATAAAATAATTGATCTCTTAAAATAAGATTATTAAACTAAACAAAAAAGTAAAAACATATTTATTCATTATTTTTATTTTTTTTCTTACTTTAAAAAAATAAATATAATTATTCGTTACAATTTGCATACGAAATGGACAAAACCAATCAATCATTTTAAATTGTGACCACATAAATATATCTTCAATATCTGAATAAGCTATTGATCTATCCATATATTCTTTATTCTACAGAATAATCAAGAAAAAAAATACGGACTAGAATTATTTTATTCCGCATATATATAATTATGTAAAAACTAACTGTTGCTGTAATAATTTCATTTTGTTCAAGACTAATATAATGATCATGCCAGCGAAGAAAAGTAGGTATAAAACAGTTTTTATCTATCATACTTTTTTCACGAGGTACGCGACACATTTGAACATCGGCATTAGTTAGCAAGTTATAACGTTGTTGAACATGATGATCATCATCAAGTATATAATGTATATCAGCTATAGTTCCAGGACAATTTGATGGTGATATCACATTTATACTATTTTTTTGTCCTGTTGAATAATAATGACCATGGTTGTTTCTAATGGATGAAGATTTCATCTGATTTTTCATTGTACTATTAACTCTTATTAAGAAAGCTTTATTTATAGTATTATTTTTATCTAAAAAAAAACCAAAAAATTGAACAGTGTAAATATGAACATGAAGATTTGATTTATTTTTTTATCAAATATAGTGAACTTACTTTTCAATTGAACAAGATACAGATGAATATAGTAATATCATAAATTATATTAGTAAATATATTTACATAAGCAAAAAATAACTTTTTATTATATTGGAGTATGTTTTTGTTACGCTCTACTGCACTTTTCATCTTGTTTAGATTCTCCAATATATTTTATGTGAATGATGTAAAAGAATGCGTCATGATGAGTCAGATTGCTAGGAAAAGAACTAAAAAATAATACAGGTATGCGAATGATGTTACATAAATATAAATTAAAAAAAGAAATACGAAATATACTATCAAGCATCGGCAAATTGATATATAATAATTGAGATTTTCATCGCAGTTATTTATTCATCAACGAAGTTCAGAAATGGACTCGAAACTTTGGGCAGAAAAAGTGTATTTATAAAATAAACTGTTCTTTGTAAATAGAAAGGGTCTCAATAATGCACCATATGCTATATTTTTAATATAATATATTAAGTGATGAAGTTAGATGAAATAGTAAAGATATACAAAACAACTTTTAAGAAGGCTTTTTTGAACATACTGTATAAACAAACGTATGAGTCAGAGGTCCAAAAGAACCGCATTTTTACGAGTCTGGTCTACCTATGACAAGCTCATGTCTTCGCAGCCATTCAAATCGAACTACGTTACTTGAATTTATTTTAGATGATCATTAACATTCTTTATTAATGAATCCAACTTTATAAAAAATAATAGATGAATAGAACCGTAGAAAGAATGTTTCACTGCTGTTGAGGTCATGGATATTGAGAAGATACGATCAGCATGTAATGATAACCATGGAAACCTAACTACATCTTCAATATATGATATAAGATTTTATAATAAAAGTACAGGCCAGGCAGACATAACGACCTGTTTGGATTTCTGGAACCTACTATAATAATAAAAATGACAATAATTAATTTTTCTGTATGACTAATCTATATACTAAATCTCTATAATAATCATATTATAAAATGATTAAAAAGTTATATTTATCGTAACTGTATGAATATTTCGTTTGAACATCATCTTATTTTGAACTATTTCAATTAGGTAAAAAAAAGACTTTACTACAGTTAACTGTATAAGAAAAAGTGAGCGTAAATATAGTACTTTACTAAAAACTCAATAGAAAAATTTTATTCTGCCACAGTTATATTATAAGAGTATAGTTATTCATAATTAACATAAATTCTGATTCATACATTATATTTTGATTTCCATTCATAACGCTCTTGAAAACAATGTGCATTTACTGAGAGATCGTCATCGAATGAGTGTTTATACCTGTTGAATTTATTTTCTTTCTCCGTTCTTTCTCATATATATATAGTTAAGACAATTTAATAAGTGAGTCATCACATGAATTAATTTTGTTTATATTACTTGAATTTATCGATTAAATAATAACTAACAGTATTGTTATCGTTCGAGTGTGTTGAGCTTCGCCAATAGTATTATTTAAAAATTGTCATCAAGAATGATTGCATCTATGTCAAACAAATCGCAGGAAAACACCTTTTATAGAATTTTTTTATCTAATTAATACCTATGAATAATATTTCTTCGAATGTAATGAAGATCCTATTAAAAAAAGAGTTTGTGGAATTATTTATTTCAGCTCGTTTATGATGGCAATCAGCGAAGTGTCGGGCTTCACTTATTTCTATAACATGGATATTTAGTTTCATATATCCATTTGCCTTTATATTCACTAATAGAAATCATATACAATGATGATAATCAGATATGCGTATTACCTCTTCGACTTCTTTTCTTTTTCTTTCTCATTTATTCATTGCTGTGCATTTATACAATCTTGATGTCATCGATTGTGTTTATATATATATATTGAATTGGGTCTATTTGTTATGAAAATAACCAAACGTATGGTACCAGTTAATATTTTAATTCGTGCGAAACAAGTTTTTACTAATCCACCAAAATATTCTTTTCGGATTACTTTTTTATTTATTGAGATTTCATTCATTTATTGGTCTACTTAAAATGTTTGTGAAGAAAATAATCAATGCACGAGCAAATATGATTGTCCCAGCAGTGACACAAATGTAGGTTGTCAAATGTGAATGTGTAAAAACTCATCTAATGTTGTGGTGTAATTTGTGTTAAAAAACACCATTAAACTAATATTCAGCAGCATGTAACATTAAACTTTCTTTCATTTCACAGTTTGTTTTAGATACAATGATCTCCTTTAAATTGCTTGAAAATGATGTAATGTAGCTGACTCATCGGTAAAAGAGAAAAAGTTTTTCTACGACCATTTACAATTAATAGTAAAGTGATAGACAATTTCATTGTAAGTTGAAGAGAAGATAAAAGCTTTTTTCTTCATTTATCATTTAATATAAAAATGACACATCAATGAAGAAAAATTCTATTCTTTATCTAGTAAGTAACTTAAGAGACGGTCCATGACTCAATCGAACATAGTCATACTCTCGAGA
>JAJEKB010021741.1:1200165-1225879 GCA_022393335.1 Macrotrachela quadricornifera | reverse complement strand
ATGCCTCTATTGAAAAATGTTCGATTTTCTCGTGGACCGTCTCTTAAATATCAATCCAGCATAGCTATTGCGTTCTTTCTATAATATCAAACAGAAATGTTCGGAAATGTCGTTTTGTTACATCCTTTTTCATCATTAGTCTATTCAGAAAAAATCTTTGTATTCTGATAATTATGCATCGAGGTTACTACAAAAAAAACACATTAGCTCATGCTCAACAGAGCCTATAAAACACCAGTTTGCTATCTACTGTAATCCTTCTTTTGCATTACATGAAAGAAAAGTTACAAAACTAAAAAATAAAAAAATGATTGTATAATACTCTCATAAATGTTCTGCTCTAGAATATATTATCCTTAAGTTCTTTTATAGATAAATCTCGACATTATATCAATTTCGCCACTGTTATTTTCCGACAATAATGAACTCAACTACAATCGTCATTATCGAATCCTGGTTCATTCCTTTCAGTATTATCATGATCACATGCACTGCCTTGACTTCTATATCTGCTACTATTTTTATATCTATTATTGTATTAGATAAAACATGTCATACAGTTCCAATGATGTTAACGGCTAATTCATGTTTCGCTGCAATCTTAGTGGGATTTAGTCTACTTAGTATGAGTGTATTTACACTCCAAAGTGATCTTCAACATAATTATATTCAGGACTCATTTTGTTTACTTCGACTTTATTTCGCTGACGTAGCAAATAGCTGGTTCATTTATTCATTTCTAACACAAGCCATCTATCGATATGTCACTGTTATTTATTCTAATCGTTTATTCTTCCAATCTATGAAATGTCAAGCTTTATTTATTTTTGTAACATGGATGTTTGGTATAGTATATCCGTTTGCATATATATTCAATGGGGAGGTTAAATATAATGTTGACAATCAGATATGTCAAAGACCTCTTCAACTCTCTTTCTATACAATTTATGGAGCACTTTGTATCTACGTAATTCCTGTGTCAATAGTTCTGTTTATTTATTTCAAATTAGTTCGATATGTTAAACAAATGAGTAAACGAATAACACCAGTTAATACTTTGTCACGTGCCAAACGAGAATTAAAAATGGTTCAACGTGCAGCTGTACTTACGATTATATTGGTTTCAATTGGCTTTCCATACATGTTGTTTATGGCCATGTCGTTTTTCAATACCATACCAAAATATCATTTTCGGATTGCTTTTTTGTTTTATGATGTTTCATTAATATTCGTCATTATTATTTTATTTCACCTCACTGATCCACTGAAAGAGGCTATAATGAAAAAATTCAAGAGACGAATTAACGTATTAGTGGCAATAGTAGCATAAGTAGACAAAAATATATTTAAAAGAATCATTTAATTTTTTATTGTATTTTATTTTAAAATGAATATGACATTATTTACAATCATTTTCACTAAGTATACTCAATTCCTTTTTATGTATTGATTGATTATATAAAATCCATCTCTTACTTATTGATTACTTTGATTTATTCTACTTCTGATTTTATTTCCTTGATATAAAATTTTCTTTCCCATTGTAACAGTTTAGAAATAAAATCTTATTGAATGTTTGAAAAATTGTACAGTAGAATTTGTATTCATATCTTTTAAACAAAAAACAAATAAAACCTCTCGTTAAAAATAATTATTATACATGAATGAATGTTGTTTTATATTTTGTTTGAGCAACCTTCATTCTATGGTGTTATGTATAGTCTTCATTAATAATCAATGCATCTGTTGAATTAAATAATTTATAAAATTTTTTATTCTGATTCTATATAATAACAAGTGTTCTTCATTCCCTCGATTGTAGGGAGGGCCATATAAAGAAAAAGTAGTTTGCTTGCTTGATTATCGTTAGATCAAAGGTAAAAAAAATCACGGTCTATAGAAAAACTCATCAGAGAAGGATAGCTTTAAGAAAAGTCAACGGTTTAATTAATAGTTGAAGGTCTTCAACTAATTTTATTGTCACGAAGAAGATTTTATTGAAGTGTTGATTAGGATAATATAACATGAGGTTGATAATAATCAAATTGGTCTTTGATAGATCTTAAGAATTAGATATGATTAAAGAATAAAAGATAATAAGTGAATCATTGTAATGTAATTTCAGCTTTAAAAAGTAACAAACGAAACAACATTAAACTTAATGAACTGCACTAATAAGAATGTTTATCATTTGTCACAAATTACAATTCCCTAAATTGGTCCCTCAAAAGCATCCCTATTTGATCACTGGAATATACGATAGTGTTTCACGTAGCCAGAAATACATATTCGATTTAGGAAACCACAATTTGTGGCAAATGATAGCTTACCTTACAATAATCAGAGTCATGCGTAATATGAATTCCTCAAAAAGAATAAATACAGAAGAAAATTTGATTTCACTTAATATACAGTATATTCAGATTCAACTTACCTCGACGAAACGAGGCTTACATTCGATATACATCTTTCGTAAGATTAGATTTCGAGAATCTAAGCTTTAAGGCGATCAGTATTTTATGGTTGTATTCCTCATTGAATCAGCTTTTGAAGAATTCATGCATTTCAATATACATTATTTGTAAAAATATAATCAAGATTTCGCAGCGATGCCTCATAAATGTAGACATAATGTATAGGTGTATAGATGTATGTGCCTTTGCTTACTCATTTTGAGTCAGCGAAAAGTTAAGGGATGTGGTTCTGAACAGAAGAGACTGAATTTATGTTGAAATGAACTTCCATATGGGAGCGATTAGTCGCTGTTTTCTTATATTTTTTTTTGTTTTTTCGTTACTTCTAAGGGAGTTTTTAAACAAAAGAATGAAGCGTTACATTGACCTATGCTCACTTCATAGAAGAAACCGAAAAGTTAAGGTTAGAGTTCAGCCGAGACAGCGACGGTCGACTGTGACCTGTGGTTTACATTGCCATACGAAAGTCTCAGCAGAAAGTTGAAAGACTCGTTCTTATAGAATACTCGTCTCTAATAGTCCATCTATGTGTGCTTATATAGCGAGTCGTAGTGACGAGTGTTACTTGTATCTAATGGTGCCATCTATTTGAAAAAATAAGTTTTTTTTTCTCAAATAGATGACGCCATTAGATACCAGCAACTGAACGGTATAAGATATCACTTTGAAACATACTAGATGAGTATTTTTGAAAATTGTAGTGGTACCGAAAGATTTTCCCCACATTTCTCTTTCTAATGAGGAAAACTGCAGATCTGTAGCTATTACTGTTCTCGAGATATTTAGAAAGCATCAATGTTCATTATATTTTGACATCGATAATAATACAAATACTGTATTTAAGATTTTTTTGACGTGAACTATAATAAAAAAAACGAATTCACTTCAGTGATTATTACTTTTAAATATTTTAAAAAATTCGAGCAAAAATTTTAATTAAAAAATCAAGAATAAGCTGTCATTATTTTTTTTCTTCTGATTTGTAACGAATGAATGGAATTCTAGAGTGCTTAAGAAGCCAAGTTTTTCTCTATATTATGATCAAAATCTGAAATAACTCAATCAAAATTATATTTTTGATATAAAATTTCAGGTTTTATATATTATATAGGGAAAAGTTATATGACAAGATACAGTAGAATGCAAAAACAAAGTAGTGACTGCACATAAGCATTTTCTCGAACCATATTAGTAAGATACATGAATAGATTCTTCTGAAATTTCTGTTGACAATCAAGGAGATTTGAGTTATCATCTTACACCATCTGGACTAAAGCAATCGTTGAACAACGAAAATTGTCTTTTCAGGGAAAGTCTCTGTTAACAGTATCTAACGAAATAGAAATAAGCTTCAACCATATAACATCCTTGAAATAAATAGTATGTTGTAGTCTGTCAAGCTTTCAGCACAAATGACGCTGTTATCTAATTTTCCTACTATCTTAGTAATGGCTTGATCGATGTACTAGAAGTTTTTAGAGTAGGCAGTACTCGATAAGTTGAGAAGGTAGTATTAAGTTTATTTTTTCTCTTAAAAATCAAGAAGGTATCGCATTGAGCCTTAACTTCAGCTACAAAATCTTGATTGTAAATGTCCATCATAGCGTCTCTTTATCTTTACTATATCATTGTTCATTATGAATCAAACAGATTTTAGTAGAAAGACTAGATTGTAAACAAGCATTAATTTGCGACTCTTTCAACGAATCAAGATTGATAATAACTCTAAAAAACATAATAGAATATTTCTTATGTTTTTTTATTATTTAATGAATTTAAAAATATTTTAACAGATGTATAAGTAGCAATACTAGTTGATACTTCAGGTCTTTTTTCTTTGATTAATTTTAAAGCATCTCCTGGTAACATATGTTCATTAGCAATTAAATGACATAAAACAATCGTCGCACTTCTTCCCATTCCACCTTTACAATGAACAAAAATTTTTTTATTCTTAACATATGCTTCATTCATAAATTCAATTGCTTTTTCTATTGTTTTTAATGATGGTGCTGTTGTATCAACTGTTGGTAAATGTAATTGTTTTATATTATATTTTTCATATGTTCGACATGGTCCTTTATATTCAGCACATGTATTTACAACATATTTTATTCCAATATCATTTAATATTTTAACATCTTTAGCAACTGGTAAACAACCTAAATAACAATGTTCTGTTATTTCACTATATAATGAATTTAATGGATGATTTAATAATTTAAATATTATAACTAATAGAAATGATGGTATATCATATAATAAATGTATTATATAACGTCTTTTATCATCTAAATCCATATCATGTTTATCTCGAACAAACATAGTAAATATTAATGCATATGGAAATAAATGTTGAATTTTTCCTATTGATGAATAATGATAACTGAACAAATAAAAAATACTTTCAATAATTATTTTAAATATAAATACATTCCATAAACCAACAATTAATATATATAATAATAATCTAATTAAACCATAATATGAACGAATTTTTCGTGGAAAAAATCTATACCATTCATATGTTCCTATTAACATTAATGGAATATAACTACCATACGGATTATTTACAATATATGATGTTAATACACTACTTAATATTAATAAGGGAACAATTAACAAATTTCTTGAACCAAATTGTTCTTGAACATCATCAAATTGTGCATCATATTCTTTACGAATTTCAGCATCACTTTTATCCATTTTACATTTATTAAATCTTTTCAATTATTTTTTTCTTAATAAATTAATTTTAATCTAAAAGAAATTTATAAATTACATAAGAATTTAATTTCAATTTTTATGTTATACAATATTCAATAAATTATGTAACATATCATCTTAAATAAATTACAAACCAGATAATCCTAAAATAAATATAAACCGAGTAACCTTAAGTAAATTGTATACGCAAAAAAGAAACATGTATTGTATGTTAAAATGAGTCACAACAATGTTTTATTCATCGACAAAAAAAACAACCATTTTTTTTTATGTATTCTCGAAGTTAAAAAGCTAGAGAGTTCGATAGAACCAAATATAAAAAAATATATTTGTGTTTGTATGAATAACGACATATAAAGGATGCATGCATTTCTATACTTAATATTGAATAGATAATGTGCATGTTTGTATAAATAACATCAAATTGATGATTCGTGCATATAATGACTGACGCATGAGCGACGATACACGTATGTATAGATGACGTCAAATTCGCTATGTGCGTATTTGTATCGATGAGATGCGTAAATGTATACATGATATTAATATTGATGAAATATCTATCTAGATCAATTATTGATTAAATAAATATTTTCATTTTATTCGAGATTTTCTTATCGAGTATTATTATTATTATTAGAGATCATTTTTCGAGGGAGATTTAATAGTACTACCGTATATTTATTCTCATACTTTATTAGTTTTTATACTTAAACGAAGTTTACTAAAGAAAGTCAGTTAAAATATAATATCTGATATAAAGAACTATTTCATTACAAAATTTAACTTTAGAGAATAGATGAATTGAGAATAATAATCAGTCAAAATATTTTCGATCTTATAAGGAAAAAAGCATCACATTTCATATTTGATAATTTAATTGGTAAGAATATTTTTATCAATTTTAGTATTTGATAAAAATTGTTTATATTCTTTTAAAAATGATTCCGTCAAATTCAATTGATGAATCAACAACTGAATCTTCTGAACATGAAAAAAGTCTTCAAGAAAATTTTGAATATATACAACATACATTTAATGTATGGAAAGAAAAAAAAGAAACATCCTTATCACAACTACCATCAAATACTATATTAGAATTAATACAACCAATTTATGGACTTGAAATAGAAACAAAGGAAGTTGAAAAACTAATAAATATGATACAAGAAGAATTACAAGATCAAACTAATAATGATAAACATTATTTAAAAAGACAATTATCATCAGTAACTAGTAGATTAGTACCTAATCAAAATGATTATTATAAAAACCGTTTTGAAAATTTAAAAAAAGATATTGAAAAATTAAATTCTAAATTAGAAGATATAATTACTTACAGTCAAAATGGAGCATCATCAGAAGAAGAAAACATTCATGATGAAAATATTCAATCAGAAGTTATACCTGAAATGGTACAACAATTTTCAACATTAAATCTTATGTCACGAAGAAAAAAATGTCCTTTATATATTATGATTAATAATTTAAAAAGTAATGGAACAGAACAAGAAGATGATGATTATGCAACATTATCTCATTTACTTGTTCAACAAATGAGTCCATCAATATTAGATATAGATGAAAATGAACTTAATTCATCTGAAGAAGATGAAACGATTGGAGTTGTCGATCCTAATGCAAAACCAAGAAGTAAGCGAAAAGTACGTCTATCAAATAACGTTGTTCGTTGGTTACGAGGTCCCTTTAAATTAGCAGTTCAAGGTATGCTGCATGCTGTCGATGTATGCGCACAAGATATACATATTAATAATGCTGTTTCACAAGCTGTAAAACAAGCATCAACTAATCAAGAACAAAATACAAATAATTCATTAAAACCAGTGTATGTTGAAATAACATCAGATTGGATAGTTGAAGGTAAAAATGCTGATCGAGGTTTTACTAGTCCATCTATATGGATGCGTGATCCTCAAGGTCAACGAGTTTTAATTAAAATACAAGATCATCCATTATGTGCTGCTAATGAATGGTTAGCTTATGCATTAGGAATCTTTCTTGGTTTACCTGTTAATCAAGTACAAGTTTCAATTTATCAAAATAAATTAGTTACATTACATACTGATGTTGCTCGTGAAGATGAAAAAACTCTTACACTTATGCAATTACCAAGACATACAAGAAAAATTCTAATGACTGATCCAACAATGCAATGTATGGATATATTTGATCATATAATACAAAATGTCGATCGTAATCAACAAAATATATTAATTACAATACCAAAAACAACTTCTATTAAAGATAAAAATGCTAAATTCAAGATACATCTTATTGATCATTCATCATGTTTTGGTATGGGAAAACTTAATATTATAAGTATAGTAGCTAGTAAAGTTCATAGTAAACATCTTTCAGTTGTTACATTTGATCCAATAATTGCATCAAGAAAATTTGAATTATATCTTGGTAAACTTCCAATAGCAGATCGCACATTAATAAGAAAAACAGTAAATCGTTTTGCATCAATAACTGATGAACAATTTGGTAGTTGGATAACTTCTATACAAGATCTTTTATCTTCTGGTCAATACAATCGTATATATAATGTTTTATATCGACAACGAGAAATTATAAGACGATATACAATGCAATGGGGGATTTCTCCTATTCTTTCAATTAGAAAACAAGATGAAACAAACCAATCGACGTCCGAAACAGATCATATGTTCACTTATCTCTAATTCAAAAAGCAAATATATGAATTTTATTACTGTATATAATTATATATAGAAGAAACTTTTTTTTCCTGTTATTACAGTAACTTTAAAACAAGAATAACGCGATAGAATTAATTTATTAAGTTTCTAATCTAAATTAGAGTTTTAATAAATTTTAATGAAAAAAATTGTATATTTGAAGTTTTTTTCTTTGTAATTAAATAGTTTTAAACTTAATAAATTTTAAAGCCAATTTAAAATAACGTATCATTCAATTTAAGAACAAAGATTTATAAAATATTTATGCAGATCTTGATCATTAGGATAATTATTCAATAGTAATTATTTTTGTATTGAATTCCTTATTAGCAAAACTTGAAAATTGAATAGTATTTGATCAATTGTATTTTTTTATAAAATATAATTTAAACAGAATATCAAAGTATAGAAATAGAACTTTCAACCTTGATTTTCTTACGGATCAGGCAGATATGTCCAATGTATCATTATTAAAAAATAAAGTATATTCAATAAAAAATATAAATTTTACAATTTTTTCAGTTAATTAACAAACCACATCAGAAGAGAGAATTTCCTTTGTACTACAGAAAATCATAAATAAGTAGTCAAACTGAGTACAATATGTCTTATTATACTTCAAACGAGAATGACACTTCATTGTCATAATTATTACTTATATTATGAAAATAAAGTTTTACTCAAATCATACGAACTGTTGTACTCGAACATTAAATAACGCGTACTTCATGCTCCCCAAAATTATCCAAAGAAGCATTAATTGACATTGTATTATTAAATATTCTTTAGTTTATAGATTTCTTTACTTCTATAAATATAATGTTTATTCTGAAATATTAAATTAACAAATAGTCGGCAATGTTTGAATAGTTTTCGTTTTAGTAGAATATGGAATAATTTTATTTGTTCCAGATATTGTTATATTATTTATAGAAGATTTTTGACGAGCGTTCATTTTAGTCAATAAAATAGATTTTACTTCATCATTTGTAATTAAAAGTGCTATTGCTTCAATTGTATTAGCAAATGAAATAGTTAAAAATGCTATTGAATATAATGGCCAAGGAACATGACTAATACGATTAATAATTATACAAATAAAATAAGGTGTACCACCAATAGTAAGAATATTAACAAAGATAAAAATCTTTTTAAATACTTTCATATTTCGTTTAGTTCGAAATGTACTTGTACTATTTGAATTAATAAAAGTATGTCGTGTTGTATGATAAAGAATAATTCCATAGAGAATAATCATTGTAATCATTGTAAACATTTGAATAATAATACAAGCTGTTAATGAACTACTAAAATTTTTCGTTGTTAATGCACAAAATTGAGATTCTGGTTCATATTGATATGATAATGGAGATATAAACATACCACCAGCAATTATACTACTAAATATCCAACTAATGATAATTAATATCCAATTAATACGAAATGTTAATAGAATTCTATGTTTATAAAAAATTGTTATAAAAAAACGAGATATTGCTTGAACTACATAAGAATAAGCTAGAACTGCCGTACCAAATGTTGCTAAACAAGCAGCAATCTTACAATAATATGGATTTATATCTGTTAAATTAAAATAAGTGATTTGAATAAATAATGGTGTTTGAATAGAAACAGTAAAATTATAAAAAAGAATAGCAATACATGAATTACATGTAAGAAGATTAACAATTGATCGACATTGATTATGCCAATAACGTATTATAATTATTAATATTATTAATGAAAATGATGTAGCAATTATATTGCTAATTATAAACATATTTCCCATGATTATAAAAAAAATTTTATTCATTATCGTTATTGAATCTTAATCGACTGAATTACTGGAAAGTTTTATATAAATATTGTTATTCATTTGTAAAATGTTCTTAGAAAAAAATAAAATAATTATTAATGTTAAATATTTGACAATAAGTAAATTCATTTCTTTACATAAAAGAAAAATTCAATTTAATATTTTCTGAAGTTATAAATAATTGTACTCTGAGTATTCTTAAGATTTCTCTTTTGTTCTTCTGTAATTCAAATTCCCTTTTTTATTAAAAGATAGACCTTGAAATTCTCTATAAATACATATATAATTAAACTTTTTACATTTAATATTTTCATCACGTCGCTCTATTACAACACAAAATATATCAAAAGATGCAGCGTGAAAAATTCTACAATTTGCAAAGAAGAGATAAGAAAAAGCGAATTCATTTTGTACTTAAAAACTATTCCATTTTGAAAACAAAAAATGCGACTATAAAACAAACGATTCAATGAAAATAATAGAGCTTTTCACACTGCATCTTTTGATATATTTTGTTTTGTAATAGAGCAACGTAATAAAAATATTAAATGTAAAGTGTTATTATTTATCGCGTCTAACTCGTTATTTTTTACATGCCTATACTTTTTATATTCTTCAAATATATCTGAGATAGTTTTAGAGTCTAATTATCTATTGATCTGTAGAAAATTTCAAGTTCTATCTTTTGATAAAAAAGAGTATTCGAATTAAAGGGATATTAGAGAGACTATCCGTTCGATTTTTCGTTTTTTACAATAAACATATTCAAGATTATTTAAAAAAAAATGAAAATCCTACTTATAGTTATGAGATCATTTTTAATCATAGCTTTTGCATTTGATCGTTTCATTTTCTTTATATGTTTGTTGAGCATAATAAACGTAAATTAATTATAAAAAGAAGACAAAATAGTTTTTTTTTAATCAGGTATAACAAATATAATTCATAACTTTGGTCATTACATAAAGAGAAATTTTTTATCTTATTGTCTCACTAAAAAATTGTCTTATGTCATATCAGAGTTTTGTAAAACTAACATATATTTCTGAAGAAAATAATGAATAGAAATTTTAGGGCTTCCTCCACAGTGGAGAGTCAGACGAACATATACGAAAATATTCTTTTCCAAAATCTAACTGTTTTCGTAAATACATACATATGTGATCTATTAGTTCCTAAAATAGTAGTTCTCAAAGTTTGATAAAGTCTAAGTCAAAGCTTGCTATGGTTTGGACTCAATAATCAGCATGAAGCAAGAAAGTCAAGTCACAGAACATTATAACACAATATTCCACAAGCAAATAATATCGCATAAAACTTACTCACCAATGAATTTTATGATAAAAAAATGATCGTAATCCAATTTAAAATAGAGTAAAAAACTAAGAATCCTTATGTCGAAATTCTACTCGAGAATTTGGCGTTCTGTATGTTAAAAATCCTATGAAGAGATCACATCTGATTGAGCGCATATTCTTACCAAATATTCATTTTTAGAAATCTGTCCTAGACTTTGAAGGAAAACTACGGTGACATTCGGAATCAGCACACCAAATCGCGTCGAATGATATGTAGGGTAACATATTTTTCAAAAAAAATTGTTTTCTGAGTGGTACACTGTCATTTCTACTCAAACAAAAGTCATTCCTAAGCAAGAAAACCATATGTCCGTCTGATTATATGAAAGCTTCCCACTGTATCTCAATTTTTATTCTATTGATCCAACAAGAAGTTTGCATCTTTTCTTTTTGTACAAATTTTATCTATGACAGATTAATTTTCACTATGTTCGAATTCACAGAAAACTATCTTCCAAAAATCTTTTGTTTGTTCATTTAATTCAACAAGTAATTTAATTTATTTTATATCAATTTCGAAAATCTGATCTAATCAAATTCATTATAACATGAGTAATTTACTCTCAAAAACATTGTTAATCATTGAAGTAATCCTTAAAATCTATTTCGAAAAAAAAATCTAGTCATTTTATTGTTAATTAAAGCTGAAAATGTCGAAAGACATTTTAAGTTAGAAGATCATTGAAACTATTTTAAACTATTGAATTCTCTTTTAACAGTTCTAGTCAGTGGTGGATTTAGGAGGAACCTATAGATGATCATTGTTATTTTGAACAAGTTTTTGTAATATATTCTAACAGAAAAAGTCAAAAACTTAGCTGATACTACTTCTAATGATCTTTAAAGCACATTTATTTGACCATGATCATCCCAATTTTCATTTCAAACATCTCATCAGAAAAATTTTAGATCCGTCATTGTTTTTAGTCTTTATCTTTTGATATGAAAATTCCTTTGAAGCTGAATAGATTTAACGAATTCAACAGGTAGTCAAGGGCAGATAAACTGAAACAATATTTAGGCCAGTTTAGAGCAAACAGAATCTTGAAAAAAATATTCCGCTGCAAGTATGGCTATTCAATAATTAAGATGAATTAATAAAAACGAAATTGCGAGATTTACTTCTGTTTTCTCTTAAACCGTATATGACAAGGTATTTTTGTTACAATCCTGCGGAACGAACGAGGCTATCCCAAAAAAATTTCGAGACAGAACACACAAGATCTCGCCGGGACAACCAGAATTGGAACAATTCAAAAATAAAACCAGTTGTCCCAAAATTTTTGAACTTCTTTTTCGATATTCGTTTGTAGACTTGAAATTTTCAACAAAAAGTTTGAATATTTAAATAAATAGTATAAAAACAAAAATATATTACCAAATGCCTTAAAGTCTGTTTATCATCAATATCTTCATGAATTATCTTGTACTTATCGCAGTTTGGACATATCACCTAATTTACTTAGTTTAATAAAACCATATATTTATTAGTTTCTTGAAGTAACGGAACAGACAAGATTCATAACCATTCAAAAAAATTTTGGGACACGAGAAAGTTTGTCTCACAAGTCTCTAGTTTTTGTTAGTTTTTTTTTCTTCTAATTATTTTATCGTTAATGGAAGAAAAAGACTGTAACCTTATTTTACAATTATAAAAATTAAGTTCTTTTTTAACAATAAAATTATTTTTTTATTTGACAAACAGAAAAAAATGGTGTATAAATATGTCATGCACAAAATTATTAATATTTGTAACTAATATTATGTGCTAACTGTTGATAGTAATATTTTATTAAAAGCACGTTCTATTATTATTATTATCATAAACATAAAACAATAATTTTTCTCTTTGACGTCATAATAATTGTCTATCAATCGTATTAAGCATTCTCATCTTTAGTTCTTGATAAGGTTGAATTGTATAAGATGTCATCAAATGATTATTTTCTATTATTAATATTGATTTTACAAATCATTAATGGAATATTACGTAAGTAAATCAAGAAATTTTCTTTCGTATCATGGTTTATACAGTTATTTTTAGTTAAAATCATTTTTTTTTCTACGTTTTGATATGATCAATAAATTCGATAATACATAAGTTATAGTGACTAGTATTCTATACATTATTTATTTCAATATATTGTGAAAATTTAGAGTTATAAAATAAGATAACACTTTAGCTTTTCTCTTATCAATATAAAATAATAGGTTATGAAAAAATAGTATAGCAGAAGTTGATAAATCTTCTCAAATTTTATTTGCTGTTTAACCAATTAATTATTCAACTTGAGCTTTTCATTTTTTAAGATTTAAGTTCGAATTTTCAATTCTTTAATCTTTTATTTTTGATTTATTGCTAAACAACAGAGATCTATTTGTATGATGCTGAATTAATGAGGACTATATTGATATTCTTGTGTTTTTTTAAGTAGAAGTGAACTTACCATTCCAAGCAACTTGGGATCAAAATGGTGTTACAGTAGCTGGTTCATATTTCCCTCACTTTTATCAACCATTAGGTATAAGGATCAGTAAAAACAATGTTCTTTATATCTGTGAGACAAGGTATCGTCGTATTGCAGTCGTCCACCTTGATAATACCACCCCTTCCTTCATTATTGGTTCTGAACCAGGCTCTAATCTCAACCAATTTTACAATCCTCAAGATCTCTTTATTACTAATACATCACTTTATGTTGTTTACTCGGGAATTGGACAAGTGCAAAAAAGTTCACTGAATGGTTCATTTCCGAATATTGTACTTAACTCAAGCATAACAAGTTCCTTGTTACATCTTTTTGTCGACAACGATGATAACATATATTTGAGTGACTATTGGAATCATAGAGTGTTGCGTTTTTCTTCAAATTCAACAAACAATACAATGATAGCAGGGAATGGTTCACTCGGATCCGGCAATAATCAACTAAACCACCCGTATGGAGTATTTGTCACGGATGCTCGAACCATCTATATTGCAGATTATAATAATCATCGAATCATGAAGTGGTTGAAAGGAGCTGAATCTGGCATTATCGCAGCAGGTAATGGATCATTTGGTAGTAGCTTAACACAACTATATTATCCTACACAAATCATCGTTGATACAAGTGAGTACATGTATATTATTGAACTTGGTAATAGGCGTATCACACGATGGGCACCTCATTCAACCTATGGTATATGTATTGCAGCTTGCACAGGAAGATTAGGAAATACGGCCACTCAATTGCATTCTCCGCATTCTTTAGCATTTGATAGCAATGGTTCTCTTTATGTCAGCGACTGGGCAAATCATAGAGTGCAGAAATTTCAAATTCTCAAACATCAAAGTGAGTACCTTATTTGTTAATAATCACTGTCAAAGTATTCACTCTATTCTGTTGTATCATCAGCATTTTCTTCTGTAGAAATTCATCTAAGTAGAAATTTTTTCATTTTTGTGTCCAATAAGTTTTAGAAAAATAAACTTCAATAGACATGGTTAAATATATATTTGAAGACAGATATTATATTAATGTATTTTTTGAGAATATTTCTCTTTTTAATAAAGATGCTTCAAGGATTTTTCCGTGTAAAATGATAAAAACAATAGTGTCACTCAGAACACGTTTAAATTGTATTTTTGTTGGCTTTTCTCAGTTATTTAATGTTTCATTAAAAGTAGGGAAGTCGTCCAAAATAAATTAGTCTTACAAGTTCGTTAGTTAGAGTGTACTGTCTTATGAATATGTCTCTTTTATTTTTTTTTTGTTACAATATTCATGTTAATGAAATTTTCGAAAAATATAAAATATAATTACTTCTCTCAATAATGACTAACATTAGTATATAACTAAAAGCATACTCATATCAACAACATGCTTTTGCCTAGAATAATTTCATCCATAGATTCGACGCAAATTTGAATTCGCATCGAAATTTCGTATATCTTACGAGCACTCAGTACGGTTGCATCAGAATGGAAATGTAATTATTTTGTAATCAGTTAATTTGATCATATAATTCACTGTATTATTTCTGTAGGAAACGATAATGAAAAAATATACTCTCTTTTCAGAGAAATGCTACATACGACTTAATTAAGAATGGAACCCTCATGTACTACAGACATATTTCTTGTTATACATTTTAAAACTATACTTCCTAATCCTTGTACATCCAAATTGGTGTGGTCTAATTTTTACATGTCCAAATCTGTATTTCCAGTCTGTAGGCCCGTTTTTTTACGTTCTTCGTTGTAGTATTTCTTGTGGAATTGGTAGGTCTTTTTCAAAGAAAAATAATGAGTGTAAAATGAAGTGAAATCAAGGTTTCTGCGATTTTTTTGAGGACGAAGACGAAAAGTGACAAGCAGAGTGTAGCTTGCCAGTAATCGTGAAGGAATAAAGACGACTGAATGAGGATGGTGGTGTTAGATGAATATTGCCGAAAAAATTTCTATTGATGCAATTGTGACGGGTTCAGATATTTTAATGATTGAAGCTGAAATGTAAGCGAAAGATTTTTGGCAATGTGACATTGTTAATATCACAATGAATTGTTAAAAAGGTACTTTATGATTATTTGAATAAGCCAGTAATTTGGAAAGGAAGAAGCATATAGAAAATAAATACTGATTGGCAAGAGTAGAAAAGACCGAAAACGTAACATATTCACTTAGGTGTATGAGGATTTGAACGTAGAGATTATATATATATACAATTTTTTTGCAAAAATATTGAAAGAGAGAATCGTGGGTAGCCAAGAAAAACATTGCAATGTATTTAGGGAATTTTCTTTTATATAAGACTTTGTTAGAGCATTTTTTCGCTGATCTTTTTGGTAAAAGAACTTTTCGAATCTCATTAAGTAATGACGATAATATGGTTAAAATACTAAACCCTATAAAAGTAGCTTGAAATATAAGAAAATTTCAATTGACATATCTCAAAATAGATATATTCTGAAAAAATTTGTCATCATAGCTTGTGTCGAAGAAATTTTGCTCTATAAAACCGTATAGTTAAGTTCCTCGATATCAAGAACAAATATGGAAACTATCATCAATTATTATAGGACGCTTTTTATAGATTTGGTCACTAGAAAAGATATAAACAAATCTATAATTAGTCAACATAAATCCAAATGTATTGAGAATAGAATAGATTTTGCATAGTTGTGATATATACTTATCAAAATCTAGTGATGAACAACCAGCTTCGAGCTAATATTGCTAGATTTTCACAATTTTTTGATAAAAAAAGTGGACATAAATCTGAACAAACTGTAAAATTGATTACATTTCTTTTTGCGTTTCTTAGGAGAATGATAAATCAGATGGAATCAGTTTGATAATAAGTTATATGTGTTTGATCATCTTGAAAAGTATACTCAACATGTGAGATTAGTAAAGATAGTGCTTCCCTATAAGATGCATGGAAATGGTATACTTTTTGAGATATTCGCAAGTATTTGCAGCACCCTACATCTAATTCGAATATGAAGGAGGAACTCAAAAATTGAAATTTTAGATATTATTGCTATTTTATGTATAAATCATTATTAAAATTTGAAATAAACTCATAATAATGTAATTATTACAATGCATAGAAAAATTTTTGACTTCATAAATTACATCACTTATGATACGAGTTTATTGACTACTTTAAAAGCTGATTTTGTTCTTATGAATATAGTTGCCTGATTAGGTGAATTTGTTTCTTCACACACACACACTACTGTTTTATTTTACAATTGATAAGATAATATACATATTTGGTATTCTGATTTTCTTTTACATAGTTTCTTATAATCAGCCGAAAGTCTCTCCAAATGCAACATGGGATACGTGTGGAATGACTTTTGCTAATGAAAATATACTTGGTCAGTATCCTCGTGGTATTTTTATTGATTACAATGATACTATTTATGTGGCTGA
This sequence comes from Macrotrachela quadricornifera, assembly GCA_022393335.1. Lineage (NCBI taxonomy): Eukaryota > Metazoa > Rotifera > Eurotatoria > Philodinida > Philodinidae > Macrotrachela > Macrotrachela quadricornifera. The sequence continues at coordinate 1,208,861 of JAJEKB010021741.1, read as the reverse complement.
TCATTCTAATGGTCGAATTCTAGTATGGTCTAACGGAAGTGTTGATCCAGTAAGAATTTTAGCTACTAATTTGGCTGAATACACAAATCTGTTTGTTACAATGAATGGTGATATTTATTTTGAGAATGGCAGTAAACAGGGTCGAATCGAAAAATGGACACTGAATTCAAACAGTAGTGTATTCGTAACAGATTTCTCAGGAAACTGCTATGATTTGTTTATCGATATAAACAACAACCTCTATTGTTCTCACCGATGGCAGCATCATGTCGACAAGATATCGCTTAATAGCAGTACTGCTGAGCCGGTCAGTGTAGCAGGAACAACAGATTCCAGTGGATCATCATCAAAACAGCTCAATGAACCTTGGAAAATATTTGTCGATACTCATTCTAACTTATATGTGGCTGACAGTCTTAACAACAGAATTCAACTTTTTCCACGAGGACAATTTGATGCAATAACAGTGGCAGGTAATGGAATTCCAAATAATTTAATCTTGATTCATCCAACTGATGTTATTTTGGATGGTAACAATTTTTTATACATTGTTGACAATGACCGTCATCGAATTATTCGAACAGGACATGGCCAATATAAGTGTATAATTGGTTGTTCTGGTGAAAGTGGCTCAACATCTAGTAAATTACATAAACCATATGCTATTCGCTTTGATAATTATGGTAATTTATATGTTGCGGATGAACATAATCATCGTACTCAAAAGTTTAGCCTGTCAAAAAATTCTTGTGGTAAGTTTCATAGAAAACTATCAATGATAAATTAATAAATTTACTAACTAAATTGATATTAAGTTTATCTTCTAAGTTCTTTCTTAGAATATTATGATCATAAATATCTTTAAATCAATATCAAACACTCGAGAAATTTTGGAAAGATTTTTTTCTCTCTATTCATTCTTAGTTGGAACCGAGTATATGCGGTTTACTATATTAAAAGTATACATAGAAGTCATTATACTCATTAATGATTTGGATAGATCCTTGTATTCGTGATATTTACAACAAATAATTTTATTTTTGAAAAATAGAACCGTTAACAACTTCAATATCGACTGTTGAATATGCAACAACTGTTTTATCTTCATCTCAAAAACAAAATGAAAATATTCAAAATTCAATAAAAAAAAATGTTATTTGATAATAATTTTAAATGAAATATTAACCTTTTAGAGCCGAATGTCCCTTGTGAAGAACATTGCAATAATTGCAATGAGAAACGTAATAAGACCTTGTATATAAAAACCAGAACTTTTCTAAACTAAGGAGGTCTGATGGATCATAGAGAGAGAAAAAAATCATTTACAAGCGACTGTCAGATGGAGCAATAGGGTTTTTAAAATTAGTGATATTTTAAAAAAGAAATTTTGTTTTGAAAATTTTGTCTATTCACAAATACGATGTAAGCTTTAGTCTTTCTATGTAATATCACTTAGTATATCGTCAATCTATCAGAAAAAATCATCCCAGAATCTTTTTGCCGATCATGTCGCTAAAACCAAATGTCCCTTGGAAGAGACATCCCAGCAAAAACACACAAAAAAAGTTTGTTTGTTTTTTCTAAAACCGATAATACTATTAAACTGTGGGGTCAAAACATCTATTTTAGTGGTCAGTTTTCGCTCATTGCCAAAAAAAGGCTTCTTGGTTCTAAAGAGTTAACAACAGAAGACACAATTGTAACTTCCAGGATTCCCGATTCTTTCTAAGGTTGGGGGGGGGGGTATGAAAATTTTGCAAAAAGTCAACTTTTCTCATAGCTTTCGCGAAACCGGATTTCAGACTCCAAAACTAAAGTTTTCCTGAAAAACCAAAGTAGTGAACACCAAAAAAAAAACCGTACCCCCCTCCAGGTTGAAGCCCCTCCCTGCGTCTTTGCTAATATGCAGCGACATCAGCAGTAGAAAAGATTATGAATTTTTTTAAAAACCAACTTTAGCAGAAACAACCGAAAATTGGGGCGGAAAGCATCCGAATTTTGGGAGGGGGGAAATTCTCCTCCCCCCTAATCGGTAAGCCTGGTAACTTCAACTAAACAATTATGTATATATTCATCTTGTATATATAATATTTAATAAATGAAATATGTAAAAATTTCTTTTTTTTTCAACTGTCAAACAGAAAAAAGTTGTTAATTAAATTATTTTTCACTTTGATTTGTAATTAAAAGATTCAATTGAAATGTTTTTGAAAAAATAGATAAGAATTATTTCTCAATTCATCTATTTTCTTTGCTTTTAATCTCAATCTCAAGAAGTATTTATTATTCCCGCTACATGCACAAATTCAACGAACATTGGTATCAATTGCAATTCGTCTGGTACTCTATGTGACACACTTAACCCATGTCAAAATAATGGTACATGTAATAATACAAATGATGATAAAGGTTATCAATGTTCATGTCCATCTGGTTTTAATGGTACACAATGTGAATTTGATCATCGACCTTGTAAACCAAATACTTGTTGGAATGATGGTAGATATTTATTTTTATTATTTGTTTTTATTAACGATAAAATATCTACTTATAGGTATATGTAATGAAACATTAGATGGAAATTTTAACTGTACATGTACATCTGGTTGGGAAGGTACAAATTGTGAAAAAAAAACAAACTATTGTCATAATATAACATGTGAAAATAATGGTGTTTGTCGTCCATTATTTCTTAATTATACATGTGAATGTCTTGCTGATTGGTATTCTGGTCGTCATTGTGAGATACGTGCTACAAAAATTATTATTTATAAAGTTGTTTCAAAATCATTTGCTTATGTTGGAATTATTGCTATAGCGTTTGTAGCAATGTTTGTTATCATTATGGATATATTAAAATATTGTTTTGGTATTGATCCAACTCGAGAAGAATTAGAACGAATTAGAAGAAAAAAACGAGAGAAAAAACGCAAACCTATTATTCAACGATTTATCTATGTTAATGCACCAAAAATATCTGAGGAACCAATTTCAACTGTCAATGAATCAACTACTTAAAAAAAAGACATTAATTAAATAATTTTTAATTTTTTTTCATGCTACATATGTAAATATGCTTTAATTTCAAAATAGAAATAAAACTTAGCTTGATGCAAACATAAATATATTTTTAATTCTTCATATAATTAAATAGTAGCGGGTGCACCAGAATAAATGGCGGTCTCAGTATTTTGACCATAAGTTATTTTTATCTTTGATCCTAACGAGCTAAATTTTTTTTTTGAAAAGATGTGCCTGTCAATTCTCTACAATCTTGCCTATTTTAACTAATTCAATTGCAATTCGTTAGTTCATTACTGTATATGAATCAGATTGCTCTAAAATCCACAACTTTCTAACAAGAAGTTTTTAGTAGATAGTTCCGTAAGAAGTTGACAAAAAAACACAAATTACTTTAAAAACTATTCTTTCATGTTAGACGTTTTGTAGAACTTTTTTCACTGATCATTTTGGTAAAAAAACTTTTCGAATCTCATTGAGAAATGACGATATTATAGTCAAAACACCAAACAAGCCTCAAATGCAATTTTTCTGATAAATAAGCATAAAAGGTTGATTAACATGGCTGCGTTGTGAAGATATATAACACAGTAGATTTTGTATAGAAAATTTCGCTCTACAAAACTCTACAGACAATCTTTCAGATACACTGCGAATACTATGATAAATCTCGATAGAACATTATACGATATTCATTTGAAAAAATATGATATTTTCTTTTTTTTATGATTCGCATCCTATGAAATATTCTATCGAGATTTGTACATTATGTCCGAATGGATCTGAGAAACCGACTATACGGTTTTGTAGAGCAAACTTTCCTCTACAAAACCTATTGTATCACATATCTCCCTGATATGGCCACTGTAAGATATCATAGTCCTACTAAAAACTTCTTGTTAGAAAGTTGTTTAGAGTAATCTAATTCATATACAGTAATAGACTAACAAATTGCAATTGAATTAGTTGAAATAGGCAAGATTGTAGAGCATTGACAGGCACTTCTTTTAAAAAACAAATTAGCTTGATAGGATTAAAGATGAAAAACTCACGTTCAAAATACTGAGACCGCCATTTATTCTGGCACACCCGTTAATAGGACTACGTGTGTATGTTTGTTTGTGTTCGGTCATAGCGCGCAGATTAAATACGTGTAAGATAGAAAACAGACTTTTGCAACCTGAAAAATGATCCACTTACAGTTTTTCGATGTCGCATTTTAACCGAGCACATTTTTTTCGGTTCCAGGTTTCATAGAATCGGATGTTTTCAAGCTTGCTTTCTTCACCAATTAGAGTTTTTGAAGTCAGAAGTCAATCCCATTAAGGGTTTTTGGTGTTCGATTTTCAACCAATAAAAGTGTTGTAGCTGAAAAATGCGCACAATGATAGATTTTCAATCCTAGGTTTAGGACGATTGAGATTTTATCAGGCTGTAAATGCAATGAATCAGAAGTTTGCGAGCTTATGCTCTCTTCCAATTACAGTTTTTCAGTCCTATATTTCAAGCGATGATGAATTTTCGGTGTCGAGTTCTTGAACAATCACAACAGTTTCAGGTTGGATGTTTAAGTACTCAGAAATCTAATAATAGGTCATATAAATAACGTTTTGCAACTAGAATGTTTACGCTGATCGCACAGAAAAATCGAAGAGCCACACGAATAAATGAGATAGATCGTATAGAGAAAGCTACAAAGAATGAAGAAGTACGGATGCACAGAGGAGCGGCTAGTCGTACGATTCTATTATTAATTAAAACTAAGTATATTCGAGAGTAATTAGGGGTTGTTCAAGCAGAATTAAGTTTACGAGAGAACATTCCTAACTGTCTCCTCAGTTTCGAATCGAGTATGTGCCAAAGCGATAGACTTCAGTGAGCTATTAAACGCTCTGAAAGGGTTCGGTTTCCTAGACCATTCAAGCAGAGGTATACAGTTATTAATGTTACTAGTTTGGTTGTACTACTGTACTAATATATATGATTCCTTTAGTAAAATCTTCCAATCTGGTTCCAGTTTATATCACTAGTAAAGTAATCAATACTGATTAAGATCCTAAAATGTGAAGACAGATCAATCCTCCTTGTCGGATATATAAACTTGACTGAAGGAAGGATCATATGGAAAAAAATAAAAAGAGGCTGTGAGGGTGATTGTTGTGCTAATGTGAAAAGAACATCAGAATCAAGATAAGTTTGTATTCTTATATGTATACTTGTACGCATTGTTTTCAATATCCAGTCATGAACTTATGAAGTGTTTTTTTTAGTGCTTTTGTATTTGACAGTGGGTGCGACTAGTCGCTCGTTTGTGAAGTTCAACAGGGATTCTTACAGAGTAGGTATGTAGAAAATTTACCAGGTATTTCGAAAAACTTCATTGAGATTCTGATATTCAAAAATTTCAATGTAATGTAAGTTTTTTAGAAAGATGACAAAATTGAATTTATAATGGATAGTTACCAACGAAATTTGAACTTCGATATGCTCAACGAGAATTATTTTCCTGTGAATCAGAGAATTTTCTTCTGAAAGCTAAACGCCAGCCTGATAGAGGAATATATAAATACCTTTTTAGCACAATTCTTAAAGGGCTTAAATGTGAAACTTTTGCATCGTTTTTCAGTTCATTAGAGTAATATGACATGTCTTAGATGATGAATGCTGGAAAATTTGTAATTCTTTTTCAATATTAGTCAATTGTCACATAAACTTTGTGTCTTTTATCTCAACATTTTGAATAGAAGTGCTATTTTTCCTTGGTTGTGAAGATATATGCTATTTATTTCTTGCTGATTGACAGAATAATCATTTTCTAATAGGTTTTTCCTTTCATAACTTATTTAACTGCTAGCTTAACTTGTCCTGCAAATGCATTCAATAAATCTACAATGCACTTCGGTAACTTATCGTGCATTCAGACATATACAGAAGCACTTATCTGGAAAATTTGATCCTGGTAATCATCTATAGATAAATTAAATTTACACTGAAGAGTTATCTATATATCACTTCGAAACTTTTCGATCATTTCTTATTTATATACAAATTTTTTTTACCGTATGTAAGTCAATTCATAAGCAGAAGGCTAACTAACAGACGTAGATTCTCTATTGATTATGAAATATTTCGGAAATGAGCATAAAATTAATAAAATAAGATGCTTCTACATTTTTTGGGTCAATTCAACATGCATGACGAACGGTAATTGATATAAATTCTATTACAAACATAGTTTTAAAAATAATAATAGTCAAAGGCTTGAGCAGTATTTCATTCAGTTCGACAGAAGGTAGTTTACCATAAAGAGTACGTAAAATAAGCATAGTTTTTGAATTTGGCGTCTGAAATTCTACTATTGCAAAACTAAATCTTTATCATCACGTGTGATTTCTTCAACAAATTGTGCTTCTGCATTTTTTGCTTATCTTTCCGTTTGCGGTTTTTGATTTCTGACTAGGAGTGATCCTATTAAAAATCTACTGATTCTTATGAAGTGGGAACTAATTTGATTTAATCGTAACATAGTTAGAAGATTAGTTTGAGAAGAAGATAGGATGCTTTTGGTAAGAATTATGCCAATTATAGCCCAAGCGACTAATGTCAGCCCTTTATTAATGATCCATAAAAATCAAAATTGTTATCTCTGATGAAGAAAGTGCGGATGTTTGATATTTTTCGAATTTGAAATTGATAGTCTTGCTTATAAAAATCATATTGATAAATTATCTGGCAATGATTCTCAAAATAAATAGAATAAATTCAGTTGAGGATTAAGCGAGTCACCGTTGACGAGCGTTACTTGTGTATAATTGCGTATGAACTATAGAAAATATTTATTGGAATAATTTTCTCACATTATTCATTAAGCAAATGTTTACTTATTTGCCGCTGTATAGATCTATTTTAATATGAATGATTTTCATCAAAAAATTTTCGAGAACTACAGAAAATCTGAGCTTATCATATAACATCCTTTTATATTATTTCTCATATCCTTCATCATACATGGTAATTATTATCTAATTTCAAGACTTCTTTTTTTTTTAACATAATATTCTATCTAGAAGCAAATCTTTTTCGTAAGTTATTATTATTTTTATAGACATATTATCTGAAATTATACATAGAAGGACGCCATATGAAAGCCTCTTGATGAAAATATAAAATAAAACAAAAACTTTCAATTAGTATATGTACGCATTTCTATACTAAAGCTGTTTTTATAAAAAGAAAACATAATTAACACATTTTCGTCGTGACATCACTTTTCAAAATCATATGAACTATCACACAGACAAACTTCCTAACTATTATAAATGTACATACCATTCTCAAAAATTAATTTAATAGTACAGAATAATATTAATGATATATCCTAAGGCCAGCAATCAATAGAAACTTATTCTAATTTACATATTACTATACAAATACTGTTTTGTATTAACAATAATTCTTATAGCACATTCGAGCCGATGTGGGACATCGGTTGCTCACGCTATATTCTAACGACAGAAATAAGAAAAAAATTGGTTCTTTCCCTATTGTCTCCTTGGCAAAAAGCGACGATGAATCCTGCACCTATGCAATCATCGTTATTGCTTTAATCATTTTATTATGTAAAGAAATGCTTTTCGTTAAAACAATCAAGACAAAAGAAGTTATCGCAATCAGAACGGAAAGATTTTTATTCTTTTTGCTGCCATTGTATTAACTTCTTGTGAATCTTGTTTTGTGATTTTCTCGTAGCAACCAACACAAAGTCTTCGAATATTTCGTGCAGCCTGTAATAAGTGAGTTTACAGTTTCGAATGTCTTGTTGATTGCGTTCTAATATCAGGTTTAAGGTTTTCAACGGATCTACCAAAGAGTGAAGACCGCACAAGATTTTCGTGAAACTGCAAAATGGACACTTCGCTTCATGTCATGTTACAAACAGAAAAGAGAAAATAGTGAACCAGTGCAGAATGTAAAAAACTAAAGAGTGGATTTTGTCAGCTATAATGTTTTTATCTTTTTTACGACATTCAAAATCACCCAAGCAAAATATCATACAAAATAGTTTAGACACAAAACTTAAATCATATAAATATTACCAAACATTCAATTTGGTCATCGTTTCATCATAATAAAAACACTACAAAATATATTATTAAATAAATTCTATCAGGTATAAGTTGCAAATAATAACTTTCTTAAATTTTATAACTATAAAAATAAAAAGCTTGGTGTAATTTTGCCTTACGCATAAATAAGAATGATAAAGTATCGTGTTTGATCGGATCATTTTGGCGAGCACTGTATGTACGTTTCTTTTTGTCTTACACCGAGGAAAGAATCGAAAAAGATAAAACTATACAGTGTCGCGTGATGAAAACATGATGTGCGAAAAGTATTCGTCTGTCTCACTCATCATGACGTGTATGAAATTGCACGATTCATTGATTCGCGTAAATAAACATTACTTGGAAAAAACCAACTAACTTCATTGAGTATAAATACGTACGATAACTTGCTTCTAAGATACATAAAAACAATTTCAATATATTTCAGTGTCAATTCTTATCGTAAGGACGCCTAATTATTTGTATATCAATTTTGCTATGTAATCCGATACTCCAGACATAAGTAAGATGCACGCAAGGCAAATTTGAAGTAAAAAAAAAATTTCGCTT
>JAJEKB010021741.1:1153273-1199765 GCA_022393335.1 Macrotrachela quadricornifera | reverse complement strand
AAAGCGAAATTTTTTTTTTACTTCAAATTTGCCTTGCGTGCACCTTATTTATATCACGTTATAGAGTATCCTTCAAAAGGTAAAAAGATATATTTCATCATTCGGAAGTTCGTTTCTCTGTCTTTAAAATATATACACTTAAGTATTAGTCACAATTTTCTTCATTACAATATGTTTCATCGTACTTTGAAACTATTTATGTATCTTACTATGGAGCCCCAACATCCGTTCTCAAATGTTATTTCAATTATCCTGTATAATCTGTCTGTAGGAAACAAGAAATTTTTTTCCTTTTATTTAAATGAAGTTATTCTCAAAATACTACTTTATTATGATCACTATAGTGGCGTTATGAAAAGATCATATTTTAAATTTCAATAATCCATTTATGAAATACCAGTAAAAACTAGTAAACAATAATTGACTTTTAATAATGATTCAAATGTGGTACCCTTTTCTCAAAAGTATTGCATGTTGAGCAGGATAAATGTGATATCATCGTAAAAATTTTGTTTTTAGCATAATTTTTATTTATATAGTAGGGCAATAGTTAAGATAATACGAACATGAGATAAGTAACTGGTTACATTGCTGATGGGAAAAGTAGGCTTGGGTAAAATATCTTCTTTGTTCAGAGTGTAGCTTTGAATTGAAATTGAAATCGTCCATTCCTAGGAACAATATCTACGGTTTTGGAATGAATTTTCTTCTCGCACATACAATGATAGATATTCCTTCTTTCAGAAAAGGACTAGGGTTTCTCACTACCTACGTGCAATCAAAATTCCAAGCTAACAGTTTGAAATATTGATAAATCTTAGAATAGTGAGGAACTTTTGGCCATCAGTGTATGTCGAAGCAAATTCTAGCCGTTGAAGTTAACTCTATCAAACGAACATTATCAATTGCAAGTTTACATAGCTAGACTTTTGAGAAGAAAATATGCATACTTATATTTTTCCTATTTTCTGTAAAGGATTCTTTCGTTTTAAAAAACTCAATCCTATAAGGATTCCTATTTTTTGAAGAATTCGTAATCGCAAGTCAGGGTCTAACCTATAATCTTTCGTTGTTAAACGAACTTGACAGATGAGAAAAAAATTTATATGCCATTAACCTATATACACAGATGCGAATTTTTTTGCTTTTAGATTATTTTTTTGTGATTGTTGCTAAAAAAAAGTGAATAAAATGTTACTTTTATTCATGATTCTTCTCATTGTATGCATTGTACTCATGTTCTACTACTGTTTTCTGATGTATCAATGTTATCAATACTTTAGTCGACGCAATATCCGTACCCCACCTTTCCGTTTCTTCTTTGGTCATTTGAAAAGGTTATGGAATGAGCTATATTTTCACCGAACGCTTTACGGCTGGACAATACTATATGGAAAGATCTATGGAATATATCAAGGAACTGTTCCTACTTTTGTTGTTAGCGATCCTGATTTTCTTCACGAAGTCTTCATCAAACAATTTTCCGTTTTTCATGGGCGACAAGACACTGTGCAAGGTAAGAGATTTCCAAACGTCTTTACTTCATCAGGTCCACAATGGCGTCGACATCGTCATGTGCTAAATCCGACATTCTCTGCTGCCAAATTAAAGCTGATGAGTCCTCTTATCAATGGATGTATTGATAATGCAATGGAAAAATTAGTTGATCATGTGAGAGACAACAATGAATTCAATATTTACTTATACTATAAGCGCATGACAATGGATGTTATATGTAAGTATATCTCCACTTCCTCCTTTTTCGGTATTGTTTGCCCTGAAATTATCTCTTAATATATCGAAGAACATTTCTGTACATATAATAGTTCGTGAAAGCTTGCAATTAGATTTTTGAAGACTCATTTCTTCTGTAAATGTTTCGAGAATATGTCTTCAAGACACAAAAACAGCAAAAATTTTATACGCTTGGAGAGTGTTCTGGATGTCATTACTTCTAGTATTCTTTAGGTCGATGTGCATTTGGAATTGACACCGATGTACAAAATAATCCAGCCAATATGTATTTTAAGAAGGTCGAGGAAATCTTCGCGCGTGACATAAGGAAGGCTAAGCTTTCCAAACTTAGTCAAGTTCTACCTACAATAGGGAATATTATTGGTAAAGTTTTGTTTATCCAGAGCATGACACTAGCGCTCATCAATATGTATCTTCTACCCTTGATAACGAAGAAACAATTTTATGAAGACCCATCTATATGGATCTTCAAACGAATAAATCCAATTATCCAGCAGCGACAGCAGACGCCTACTTCACGAGTCGATCTTCTGCAATTAATGTTACAAGTGATGACTGAAGAGACAATTAATGTAAGTAAAATCTATTAAAGTTGAAACCTACTTCTTGGATAGTAATTATACTTTACATCTGTTAATAGACTTGAGAATTTTCAGTCGGATATGTTATTGATACATACGAGTACGAAAAAATTACATAGGCTGGCTTAACCATTTCGTGGCGGGCGTCCTATATATGGGACAGTGATATTGTTCTTCTGATGCAGATATCCAATTTTACTCAAATTGTAGTTTTATATTTCCGTTTATTAGATATCTCATTCGTCAATGTTTGTGTACTACATGAGCTGGAAACTGGAGAAAATACCGCTCCTGTTCGATTTTAACTGATAGTAGTTCGAGTGCTTGTGGAAGTATCTAGCGTTAAAAAATCGAACAATTGCGGAGAATAACCAATAGAGATGTCTGTGCGCATTACTGCACCACACTTTCCGTCAAACACGTAAAGCTCCATTAGCGATCCGGAACAGGAAGGAAGAATAACCTACAAGTACATAAAATGAAATATTGCCTTATGCTTTCCATTTCTTTTTCAGGCCTATCATACGCTTCAAGACCTCTAATAAAAGCTATATTATAAATGATCGAGTCCATTAGTTACTACGGCTTCTAGCAAAGAAAAAGATCATTTCAACTGACAAATGTACAAGGTTTTTACAAAGTGTACTATGAACTAGTTGTTCACTAAAACTAACCGCGCCGTGATATACTCTTTCGCGGATAGCTGAGTCAAAACTAGAAGATTTTTGGAAATATCTTTTGTCTGGTAGACTTCATAAAGCACTTTTATTGATTATTTTGGTAGAAAAATTTCAAAAATGCATCAATAAATAAGAACGATACCGTCAGCATACCGAAAATTTCGAACTGCTATAGCTAATAGAGTTATCTAATTTATGAGTATGTTGACTATATCCTTCATGAAGTTTACTAGACAAAAGATATTTCCAAGAACCTTCCATTTTTGGCTTGGCTATTCCTGAAAAGATACAACTGTATGTCCGAAAACTGAAACTTTCCGTACTACTAAAACGTGTTTTTTACAGCCTTCCATTTGATGTAAAATACTTTCTTCTAGGATAAAGAAGAGGACAGCAGCAAAATAAACTATCGACTAACTCAAACAGAAGTTATCTGCAACATTCTTATCTTCATGGCAGCAGGATATGAGACAACATCAACCGCTTTGGCATATGCAACATATGTACTTGCCAGGCATCCAGAAGTTCTTCAAAAACTTCAAGCTGAAATTGATCAACTCACATTGGACAACAGTGATACATCCGACGAGGAAACAAAAGAATATCCTGATTATGATATAGTCGCGCAGATGCCTTATATGAACATGTTCGTTTCCGAAGTCTTGAGAATGTATCCCATTGCAAATGGAGGGGTTCAAAGATATGCCTTCGAAGATACAGTCGTACAAGGAATTAAAATTGAAAAAGGTAACTAGATATTTTCAGGGAAGTATGCAACATTCCCATCTTTTTCTTAACTATCAGAGAATCCATAAAAATCGGGTCACAATCTACAGAATTTTCCTTTTTAAATTTTTAACACACAGAACCTTCTCAAAACATGTGTTTTTTTTTTGATCGTTTCAAGGTACGATAGTGTATGCTGATATTTATTCAGTCCATTATGATCCTGAGCTTTGGGGTCCTGAAGATCCGTTTGTGTTCTATCCTGAACGTCATGCAACGAAACGTCATCCAATGGCTTATCTACCGTTTGGAGCGGGACCACGGCATTGTATTGGAGAGCGATTTGCATTGATCGAGATAAAGACTCTTCTAATACGATTGCTTCGCGACTATTCGATATTACCCGGTGAACATCTCGAAAGCAAATTCCAACCTCGTGACAAAATGGTCATTGCACCGGAAGAAGTTTGGGTCAAATTAGTAAAAAGAAATGCTTAAGAGAACCATACAATACTTAAAGATCTAAAACTTTCCTTTCTTTTGACTAATTCTTAAATAGATATAGAAAAAAAAATTATATAAACTATAAGAAAGTTGTATTCTCATACTATTCATAATGTTTTTTTTTTATCTTGTGTCACTTCTCACTAATTATGATTTTTCTAGATTTGTATTTATTCGAGCAATTTTTTTTTATTCTTGCGCTTTTTATTTAACATGAAAATGACGAATTCGCCATGAGGTGCTGACTATCTTAACACCATTTAACTTCTGGGACTTAGACATATAAAGAAATAAAAGGAACAACTAGACACACAGAAAACTGACAACATATTTAACACAAATAGATGATCAATTTTTCTGAAAGAAATTCTCTAAATAAAACTATAGACGAACATAATTTAGTTATAAATGAATTCACATAAGTAGTCAAAAAATGTTCGGCAGTCATTATCAAGAAAAAATGAAAGTGTTCTTTTTGGTCAACCTAATGGCATGTCAGTCAGGAATGATCGTTTCGATTAATTGCCGATTTTTTAACGATTTTCATGGCATGGAACAGATCAGTCAGTTGTAGACGTAGAAGTTCCTGATGTACAGCAAACAAATCCAACAAAACGTTCATTGTCTGGCATTCATCAATAGTTGTTTGAACACATGCAAATTTATTGCTCATATTCGAGTAACAGATCATATTTGATTCTGTGTTTCTAAAGTCAATTTTCACAAAACCTTTCAGTCTCATAGAAAATCGCAATAGAATAGAAATTTCAGTCATTTTAGATCTGCTTCTGACAGATATTCATACTAATATGTTTTTTCCAGACGAATATCACATAAAGTCAATAATATTAGTATCTTCAGTTAGATCTCTCTCAGGAAGTCGAACGAAGATAGTTTATACCAAATTTTTAGTCTTTATCATCGTCAAAAACAATTTGTAAAGACTCGTACTCATTGTGTTCGAACCGATTTCAATAACTTGTTGACTGACACAGTTACAGAGAACCACTCATTATTCTTCGATGATGTTGTGTTCACTGGGGGGAAAATCAACTTTTGAATAGAATGGTATAGCGAGCTGAAATGGTTCAGAATATATTTCTGGATCGATTTGAAATATAACAGTGTAAAGAAATAAATATGATGCTCGAATTTGTACGAAATTATAATCACTCGAATAAGAACATAAAAGCAATTAAAACAATGGATCTTAATATGTCAATACGAAACTTTAACCACATATCGCATTCACTGATCTAATATTGTTGGGCAGGACGGGAGCATGTAAGATCTAGTTTTGAGCCAGTGCTATTTTCTGTTGGGTTCTTATGAAATTGGCGGAGAATTTCATTGCGAATGTTTTAATAGCAAAATACAACACTTCCTAAACGATCTAAAGTCCCTCATAACCGAAAAATTCTATTGATTTTTACAGACAAAAACAACAATCTATCGTTTTCCACTTCCAACTACAAGAATAAAGAATTTTATGTATGAATATATGAAGCACAATGTTGATATTATGCGAAAGGAATTGAAGGAGTTAACAAGATGAAATCACCCAGAAGAAGTGCGCAAAAACTGAATGTAAAAATATTTTGTTAATTTTAAGCTGGCAATTATTTGAATTTATCTCGACCATGCGGTATGTCGTAGTCGATCTCTGGCCCTCGTGGTATAATTCCGGTTGGATTGATATGCAGATGAGATGTAAAATAGTGCGCTTTGATTTCAACCATATTGACCGTGTCTTTTATGCCATTCATTTGATAGATTTCACGTGTAAAAGCAAATAGATTAGGAAAATCTTTTGAGATCAACTTCTTGTTGCATTTAAAATGAGTAAAATAGACTGGATCAAATCGAAGTAAAGTAGTAAAGGCTCGAATATCGGCTTCGGTCAAATGTTCATTATCGATAAGATAACGTTGTTTTGACAGTATCGCTTCCAGTGTGTCTAACATCGAAAAAACATCTTTAAATGCTGCATCATAAGCTTCTTGAGATTCGGCAAAACCAGCGCGATAAACACCATTATTTAATTTCTCATAGACTTGATTGTTTAATTCATCGATACGCGAACGAAGCTTTTCCGGATACAAATCTAATGTTGGATTACGAGCGTGTTGATTGAATTGAGAATTAAGCATTCGAATAATTTCTGGTGATTCGTTATTGACTATTTTTTGTGCCTAGAATTTATAAATACATGCGATTTCTATCCTATCATCTATTTTCTTTACTTTCAGATCAAAGAGAACAGGTACTGTGACAATGCCATTATAGTTTGAATCACTCAATTGATAAACTTCTTTGAGATAAGTAAATGTCGAATGATGTGGATCCAATGTCTGTTTACTGAATGTCCATCCATCATCTGTTTTGAAGTCAAGATAACTGTCGACGATAGAATGCGAAATTACATGATCCAATCCTTTCAATTTCAATAGGATAAGTGTTCGATGAGCCTGTAGAAAAAAAAGGACATCAATAGACAACTATGACAAATATTATACAGAAGAAAAAACTTACCCAAGGACATGCATATGAGACGTATAGATGATAACGGTTTGCTTCTGGTGGATGTTCTGCAGACGGATCATTTTGAATCCATTTGCGAAAGATTGAAACTAAAAGTGTATTAGTATTAGATCTAAAAGAATCTTCAATGCATAGTTAACCTACCATCTCGAACGTATTCTCCCTTTACACTAGTAACTGATGTTTTTGAGTCAGTCATGATGCAGTACGCAAAACAAATTCAATGTTATTAAATATAAAAGCATCCTAATGTTGACAAGGCATTTTTTTTTCTTTTTTTTCTTTCTTTTCTTTTCTTTTTTACTTCTGTCATTCCTCGAGAAAATTTTTTTTAATGTTCGTATTGCTTTCCATTTACTACGATGTAACTTTTCTTCGAATCAATTTATCGCAGTGTGTTTCTTTCTTGTAAGTTCTGAGTGTCAACAAATTTCTTAGGATTCATACATAGACGAGAAAAAATGAGTCTTCATACAGGATTTGCAATCAACATATATTGAAAAAATGTGAGATTTTTTTTTTATAAACAACACAAGTACATGTTGAAGATAACGATCTCATAAACGAGGATGAGGTTTGTATTAATTACTGATTTGACGAATGAGATTTCAAAATGATTTCATTCTTTAGATTGTCATCGCCTATGTGAAGTTTGTCTCTCTCTGCGACACTATAGTTCGAATTCATTTTTCACTATCGATCATCAATGGGATGAACTTTCGGCAATTGTCAAGTACGAGACTGTTACATTATCATATGCAGTCTTCTCTTCTTCTTGTTCTGTGACGTTTATCTTTAATCAAGACATGCATGTGTTGGTCATTCTGTGCAAATTAATATGGCTGACGTCCTTGTCACAGAGGCGTAATTTGCATTTAAGATATGTTAGAAAACTTGCGTCGTTCACTTGTTTCTATACTTTATGCTGTTTAAGATCGATTCTGCGTATCAATATCCATGTACAAAAAAAAGTTAGTAAACATCATAATTCAAATCAACTTTGTGTCTAAATCGTATGATACACACATGGCAGAGCTGCAACCGGTAGGAATGGTATACCGGCATGAGTCATTTTTCTAATCCAAAAACAGTCCAATTAATCTTTCGATTCGTCATACCTGCCTCCTAATTACTACAGTAATGGCATAAGAGTTCGTTTTTAGTACTTTTTTACTATTTGTTTCTGCAGATTTTCTCTATTGTAAATATTGCGAAGAAAAAAAACCATATACTGCTACATATTCCATATCAGCTTTCTGTTCATGTCGAAATCACTATGATTGTAATCGAGTTTAACTCTTTGACAACGGAATTTTTTTCTGAAAAATGACAAAAACAGATTTTTGTTCAAAAGATCCTATAATAAAATTTATTATCATATACAAACATTTGGAACGGTGCCAGAATATGATATTTATCAAAACTAAAGGTTGAAAACGAATCGAACTGAGTCTGAATCAGAAAGGTTGTGTTCGGTTCAAGTCTTCAACATAGTATCCATGAGATTATCGAGCATCGTGCTAGACATCGACGCACTCGTCAAAATTTAACCTTTTGGCTTAATGGCTTATAACATTGATCAACCAGACCGAGCTTATATAAAAAAAATATTACGAATATGTTTGTTCGATGAAAAGTAGAAGTTTGAGTAGATTATGAAGTCGCTGGAGTATGTTTCACATAAGTACAATATGTTTCAATGAATATCAAGGATAACTCAGTAGTCCTGACTCGATTTTTAAAATAAATTTTTCTACACTGAGACATATGGTGGTAAATTTGTGTCTATGAAGAAAAGATGCTCGACAAAATGAATATTGATTAATCAAACTAGATCATGTATTAACAAGGTTTTAAGTTCAAAAATATGCCTCACAAAATAGAAAAATTAACAGCAAACGAAGTCTGAGTATTTTTGTTGATTGAAGCGCTGTGAGATTCTCTGAAAAATCATACTAAAGTTTTAATTCTAGAAGTTCAATCAAGAAACTCAGAAAGCTTTATGCGAAGCGAAAAATAATCAGCATTTTGATATTGTTTTTTGACTTAATTCTTTTCTTTTCCTATTACTTCTGTAAAACAGTATAATACGAGTGAGAACTTAGTTAACTTGTATACTTTTAAATGTACTCTTTCTCGTGGTCTGTGGGAAACTTTGGTTTTTTTTCAGAGAAGATGATGTGCTCCGGATCCAAGTTTCAAACATACGTCAAAAATCGACAATCCCGATTACGACAATGTACTTAACGAGAAATGGAAAATGTGATTGAACTTTTGATGTTTCAGTTAGATCGAGAAGAGCAATCATTTCTAACTAAAACAAAATAGATCTGATCGAAAAATCTTTTGTTTTGATGAAGTTATTAGACTTTTACTAAAAGTATCATCATATAGTGTGTACTCACAATTAGCCATTGTTTTTTATGAGGTTCATTTCTAAGCTTATTATTTTCTTAATACATGATCTACAGGGTCAATTGATAATCATTTTGCAGAACATCTTTATTTTTGCTCCTTGTCTTCCTAGAGGCAACAACAAACTATATTCATATTCATTTTTTTTTTCTTTTACGAAAAAAAGTCAAAACAACCAACATCTTTTAATATCTTTTTTATTGTATTAGGGTACATTCAACAAAATATTCTTTCTCCTATAAAGATTCTACTGCAAATATTCTTGGACCTCAACTATAGCAAAAGTTAACCATCTAATCCTACTATATTAGCAGCAATAATAGTATGATTGATTACTTAAAACATACACCTCCATCTGATTGATAATCTTTGAAGAATAAAAATTTCTTCGTTTTTATAATAATTTTAAATAAACATATCAACTCGAAAATTCTATTCAAATGTTACAGATAATAAACAATTTTGTTGTTATGAATTTGTTGTAAATCAATTTTATTTGAATAATATTTAATAGTTTTATTAAAAAAATAATTATTAGTAAAACTATATAAATTTATCTTTTCATACAAAATAATATTTGAATTATTTTTATAAATAACGATGTTTTTCTTTGTTAATAATTTTTTTATTTAAAAAAAAGAAAAAGAATTTTAAATATTCTAATTGTCTAAATAATAAACGAAAAAATCAATAGAAAATGCATACTCTTTTAAAAAACATTCAATATTCAACATAACAAAAAATATTTTCATTGAAAAATTTAATAAATAATAATTTCGATAAAAACTATTTTAATTGTTCTATGCAGAATTTTATTTTATTTATATGAATACAATTTATCGTTTCATTTAATAAAAAAAAATCTAATGATTAATATTTATGTTCATCAACGATTAAATCAGCTCCTCAAAATCGGTTAAAAATTATCGATTTTTTTTCAGTTATGAAAACAACTATCCTCAAAAAAAAAGAAATAATAATTCTTTTTTGAAATTTTTAGTTTGCCTTTCTTGTTAATTTGTTTAAAATTAACCAAATAGATATTTCACTTATCAGAAATAAGAATCTAAAAAAACATAATCTAAGTATATTAACACATGTCGAAAGGAAAATTGACAATAAAAGTATTCTTCAATTAATCAGACTGTATTACAAAATAATCAACTATTTTACTTCTCACAATTTAATAATAATGGACTAATACAAAATAGAATAAACTATTTCACATTTTCACTTTTATTTAAAATAGAATAAAACTAAGATTTCACTGAACATTTTATCAGAATTTAACTGTAGAAAGATATTTTATCTTCACTACAAATATCTCATTTATATCAATGCTAGGGTTTCAATCAAATAATAAAATATTCTTAAATGTCATTAAAAAGCAAAAATATACAAAATTATAAAACAATTATTAAATAATCAATATGAAATTCATCTTGTTTATTATTTATTTTATAAATTACATTCATTTATATATTCATAAATTTGATTTCTTGTTCAATAAACTTGTCTCGAGAAAAGAAAAAGAATAGGAATATATTATTTTTAAAAGACATCTTCTTATTTGATTTGTTATTAAATGATAAACTATCTTCTCATAAAAAAAATAATAAAAATTTCATATTACCAACTAATTATTCATTCTTATTTGATCTGGACATATTCGAAAAAAACTGGTTTATTTTTTTATCTACATTATATCCAACCATATGTCAATAAAATCGATCAAACTAAAAGGTAAATTAAAGATATTTTTCATTATATGTGCATATTTTATCATCAAAATCACCTATTCTACACTTATTATATACGAAAGAAATCATTCAACCTTGAAAATTGTTTCATACAATATTATGCATACATTTACATATAAAAAAGAAAAGATATATAACTATACAATCCATTAAACAAACACATTATTCAAAAAAACAAATCTATCTCAATACATTTTCATCAATGTCGGAAGAATTTTTTTTGCCTGTAAGTATAATATATAAGTCATAAAAGATAAATAATATCTAAAAACAAAATAGATTAAAAAAAAAATCATTCTTTATAGAACTCCCATCATACATTTTCTACTATCGAAATAAACTTTCTAATTCCTGGCAGACATTCTCATTTTTATCATTTTTTCTAAATAGATATAAAACACTAGATAAAGATATTTTTATTTTGAGAATATTAAAAAAAATAGTTTATTAACTATTAGATCTATGTTGAAACGGTACGGATTTAACAGAAGATAAAAGTTATTTTTCATTTCAAATTTGAGAGAATTCGAAAGATTCTTATAATAGATTTATCATAGTTAGAAAATATGTAAACTTAAAATTTAAATAACGACAGATTTTTCTTTACAAATTTTGCGTCACAATTCTTTTTCATTATTGAATTATTTTATTTTTACAATAGAATGTTTTTCAAAAATAAAATTTTATCCTAAATTTATCTATTAATAAAAAGAATTCGATTAAAAACTAAATGTTGAATATATAAAAATAATACTCCAAAAAAAAGGAGTACGTTTTTTGTTTAAAATTATTCTATATAATATATTTCTAGAATTTCTCTTGATGATTTTAAATTATTTCATCAAATATACGAATATTCTACTGATTAAACATTATTTATTTTTTTAATCAATTAATATAGAAAAAAATTCTCTCAAAACTATTCAAATTATATATTTGTAATAAACTGTATTTAGAAAAAAAATTATCATGTAGATTTTTGGTAAAGGATAATAAAAAAAATTCTACAATCATACAGAGACACCAATTTGAGATAAATTACATCAATGAATTATTGAAATTAATTATACAATTTCAAGTTTTTCCTTAATAGATACATCTTTAAACTATTTTCTATAAACATATGCAGAAGAGAATAATAAAAGTTCAAAAATATTATATAGATGATTCACTTCAGACTTATCACTTATTTGCACGTGTCTTTATGAATATAAACTCTGAGCATGTCCCTATCATTTATAAAAGAAAAATCAGCTTCCTTGCTCGAGTCATGATGAACATTTTCAAATTTCTTATCGAGGTGATATTTATGAGACACTCTGTATTTGATGGAATATTTCCTTTTTCCTCAACATAATGTATGAAATAATAGTATATAATCTCTAGCATCCCATCGTCTACTAAAATAATTTTTAGAATAATTCTTCAGTTAATATATTTTGTCAATAATCTTTGATCATTTTAACTTCATAATATTTCATATAGGAACAGACCAATATAAAATATGGAGGGAAACGCATGACAGACGAACAATTTGAACCTATAGCAAATGCTCTAAAACAAAATAAAGTAACATTATTTTTCCATTCTTCTATCTTTCTTTTCTTTCACTTCCTCGCTATTTCATACAGACAATTACGAGCGCAAATTTCCGCAAGAATCTCATTGGTGATGAAGGAGCAAAATATCTTGCTAGTGCTTTAGAGCAAAATCAAGTAAGGATTATCTCATTCTTCTATTCATTAAATAATTCATACAGACACTCGTCGAACTGGATCTTCGAAGTAATAGAATCGGCGATCAAGGTGTAGAACATCTTGCCAGTGCACTGCTGCAAAACAACGTAAGATTGTCTATACTTGTCCATAATATTCTCATTTTATCGTTTCTTTTCTATTTTATAAAGACACTCACAACACTGGATCTTTGCAGTAACAGTATCGGTGATCAAGGAATGGAGCATCTTGCCAATGCTCTACGACAAAATAAAGTAACATAATATCTTTCATTCATTTTTCTCATTCCATCAATTATTAAATATTTCATAAAGACACTCACCACATTAAACCTCAGTTCGGATTCATTCACTATTCAAGGAATGCAACATCTGGCTAGTGTTCTACAACAAAATGAAGTACGATTATCTTTCCTCTCTTCCTAAACTTTTTTGGCCTTTTATTCATTTACTATTCAATACAGACACTCACCACACTGGAACTTCTCGCTAACGACAAAGATGTCGGTGATCAAAGTGCAGAATGTTTTGCCAAAGGTCTAAAAAAAAACAAAGTAATACTATTTCTTTCATTCTCCTTCCTCAGTTGTCTCATTCTATCACTCAATCATTTATTTACTATTTTATATAGGGACTCACTACATTACTATTCACCGGTGGTTCAATAGGCGACCAAGGAGCACAACGTCTTGCTAATGCTCTGAAAAGAAATAAAGTAACAATGTTCTTTTATTTTTCAACCTTCTCTTCTTATCATTCATTGATTATTTAATACAGACATTGACTACATTGGATCTTGGGTATAATAAAATTGATTCTCAAGGAGCAAAATATCTTGCCAAAGCTCTACGACAAAACAAAGTAACACTATTATTCAGTCCTCTTCACTTTACGAGTTAGTAACTACTTCATATAGATACTAACCGGATTGGGTCTTGAAACGAATCGAATTGGTTCAGAAGGAGCCGCACATTTTGCCGAGATTTTAAAACAAAACAAAGTAATATTTTATCCTCTAGTACTCTTCATTAGACCAATTTCTTACTATTTCACACAGGTCCTCGTCGCATTGAATCTCAGTAATAATAATATTGGTTCAGAAGGAACTGCACATCTTGCTGAGGCTTTTAAACAAAACAAAGTGACACTCTATCCTCTAGACCTTTTCATTATACCAGCTATTCATTATTTTACATAGGTCCTCGTCACATTGGATCTCAGTAGTAATAATATTGGTTCAGAAGGAGCTGCAGATCTTGCTGATGCTTTAGAACAAAACAAAGTAACATTTCATCTCCTAGACCTTTTCATTATACCAGTTACTCACTATTTCATACAGGCACTCGTCACGCTGGATCTCAGTGAGAATAATATTGGTTCAGAAGGAGCTGAAGATCTTGCCGAAGCTTTAAAACAAAACGAAGTAATGTTGTCTTCTTCATTTTTTGCAATCTTCTCTTCCAATTATTTATTCATTTTTCTATTCAGACACTTACCGAACTGTACCTAATGCATAATTCTATTGATGATGAAGGTGCACAATATCTTTCTAATGCTCTAATAGAAAATAAAGTTATATTATGCTTATCTGATCTTCAGTGTTTTCATTCTATGACATTCTTACTCTTCAATTTAGACACTGACCAAGTTAGATCTCTCGCGTAACAAAATTGGCGATCAAGGAGCAGAGTTTTTTGCTAATGCTCTACAACAAAATAGAGTAATATTATTCCTATTCGTTCTCTAACCTTCTCATTGTATCATACTCTTATCGTTCAATTTAGACACTAACTGACTTGGATCTTTCATTCAATGAAATCAATGAAAAGGGAAAAGAATATCTTGTGAATGTTAAAGAACAAAATAAAGTAAGATTATCCATTCTCACTTTCAAATTTTTCATTTTATCATTTCTGCACTATTTGACATAGACTCTCACCACATTGGGACTCTCTAACGTTACTTCCACCTATACCGTTGTGACCGAGGTTGTGATTCGTACATGAACAAAATATTAAACAAATAATTCCGAACTGAACGTTATTTTTTCTAATTTTCAATTCAATAACCTATCATTTATTATAACTGCTTTAATTTTTTATGAAAAATTTAACATTTTTACTTTGATATACAAAAAATATGGGCATTGTGAAGTGACTAATTCAATATCGTCAGGAGAATGTAGAGAGAGAGAAAGGAAGAAACCAACATATATGATAGATCGGAATGGAAAAACCCAAGTACATGTAATAGACAGAAAAGAAAGAAGAGAGGAGAATAAATGGACAATATCAAGTAAAGAATGAAAGGAAAAATCTAACTGAAATCGAAGAAGAAATAGAATGGAGATAAATGAATCATTATCTAATAGCTTGTTTAACTATAGGGTACGTCGCGTGTTATTTTACCAATCAATTATCAGAAAAATTTAATTTTTTTACTTCATGAATAGTTCAATATTATTTTTCTAATGAGATTATTTTCAAACTGAAACTCGATATCTGATAAAGCGGTTTTGTTCTCACCACTAGTCTTGAAGTTCAATTTATGTCATTTTTGATTAATATGTGACAATGTTCGATCACAATAATCTAACTTTCATTTGAAATTAATATCATATTTGGAATCAGCAGATACGGGAAAAAATGAATTTAAGGGTCCTCCCCCCCTTTACAATAAATTATTCACTTAAAACAGTCTTTTCGAGCTGAAATTTTCTGTGATGAAAGAACCTGATGAAAAACTCTTCTGGTAAAACTTCAGTCCAATATGCCATATTTTATCCAACTTTTAGTTGGTTTACTACGTCTGTGCCCAACTTTTGTCTGAATAGAATTTTAAAATTCTTTTTCATTCATTTTTTATGAACATTTTAGTCGACAGGGTGTGTAAATCACCACAAAAACGGGTGACCTAGCAACAGTAAATTTCGCTTTTCTCAGACTAAGAGTCAATTATAAAAAATCCGTTCGAACAAAAGTTTACTCGTATTTGAACCTTTAAAATAAAAAAGAAATTTTAGAAATATCTTCAACTCAGCAAGAGTTATTTTGACTTTACTATCAATAAACTATGTTTTGAGAAAAACGATAAATAAGTTTCGAAATTTTTTTTCTCTTTCTTACAAATAGGGTAAACTGACATCGCCCATCATGCTCAGTTAGTTTTTCACATCTAGTTCAAGTAGTGTATAGAATTCTTATTATACTGTTGGATTTTATGAATATACTGATTCACATCCACTCTTACCCTTGAAAGTAAAAAAGAAATATATGAGATACCACTACTTGTGAAACATACTACCTAATATCTGTATCCATCTGACATTAAGAACGAAAACTACTTTTAAAACCCGCATAATAGATTCATTTTTCATATATTTGTTGGATTTTTTCACAAAAAAAATTTAAGTTGTGACAGACCAATTCATAGAGTATATACTTATAATTCAAATGCTCAATATTAAGGATAAGTCATAAACCGATAATCCACATCTTTATCTGTTAGGAAGTGCTTAAAAATAGATAGAAAAGTGTTCTATTCAATGATAATACCAAAAGTTAACTCAATTTTCAAAAAATCACAAATTTTTTTGAACACATGATAGTGAGGTCGAGTTTTTTTTCGATAAGTCTATGAAAATCCATTTGTTTTTTGGAAATCTATAGATATCCTGAAAACTACGATTCCGGCGCATTTTCCTATGAAAAAAATTGAACTTCGTATTTTTTTGAAAGATTGAATTTGCTAAGGGGAGGGGGCGTTCTTAATAGAAGATTAATTTGCATAATGGAAAGCAAACGCTAAAGCCGTAAGACGTTAGTTTCAGATAAAATCGGAGGTAACTAAACAATAAAATAGTTGTTTTAATTGAATTGATTTTTTTCGGTACCTCTTTGAAGGAGATCACAGGTCAAAAGTTCGACAGAGACAATTTGAAACATATATAGATCGACTCAGTTTTTTGGTGATGATTTCAAATCTAATATTTATTTCAATTGAAAGTGACACTATTGCCATGAAATCAGCCAAATAGGAGTGAAAAAAAAAGATTTTCGATATTGGCTGATAGTATTTCACGATTTTGATAAAATCATACATCTTTTTTTTTTATTTAAAAGCGATATTCGAATAGAGCATCAAACTGTATATGTGGCTTCTTGATTCTCAATCATTTTGTTGTTGAAAGAATAAAAACTATGTTTTCATATATAAATGATTTAATATATGAAATATATATGACGATGGTATTATAGTCCATTTAGCAGTAAAATGTATTTTTCAGGTGCAAAACTCAACTTAATCGAAATATAAATACGATATTCATGATCAGCGTGCAAAATCACATATCAATGATAAGCTTCTGAAGATATTTAAAAAAACTTTTTTTTTCCGATTCCTGGAGAACTTCAGAGGGAGAGTCGTCAAATAGGGTCTCAACTAGGAAATGATGCAAGACTATGTGGTATAAAACACTTCTAATAGCTCCCCGATATTTTTTAGAGGGTTAAAAATTAAAAAAATTGGGACAAAAAATGGTCATTCCTGCCTATATCTTTTTCACATAAAATGGGTGCTTCTTTCTTCAGATAATGAATTTTCAAAAAAACGACTGTCTTTTTAAATAAATCTTAATTTCCTGCGAGAAAGAGGCATTTTTTTTGAAAATTGATTATCTGAAGAAGGATAGGCTTGCTTTATGTGAAAATTTCAGTATATTCGAGTGTTCATAAGACCTCGTTATGGATAAAATTTCAGATCCAAACTCACTCATTTCCTACCGCTATTCACACACTGCTACAGATAAAAGAAACCAATCAATCGATCATAACTCTTTCTCAAAGCAATAAGAGAATGAATCAAGTGAGCGTATTTCACTACTCACTAGACTCTGTAAGATAAAAGTAGCCTGCATTCAAAAGCTTTCTATCATCTCGAGAAATTCCCTCGTCAGCAATGAGTTTTCCTACATAAAACTTAATTTTGTTAATTATTATGCTATTTGCAGAGCGTTCAGTTTACTGCTATCATAGAAAAGTATCTCTCTAATTCGATTACAATAAACCAGGAAATTTTTTTTTCTGAATATTGTGGAGAATTTAATGGAAAGTCTTTAAAATTCATCATATTTTTATTACTTTTCTATGTGAAAGCAAACACAAACATAGATATTATTTCAAATGTCCTTGTTAATTCCAGTATTATTGAAAGGAGAAATATTTTGCACATTCTTTCTTTCACTTTCCTAAAATTTATCAAATTAAGTCGATAGGACTTTTTGTTACCTATTTTGGATATCACAACTAACATATCTTTTGAAAGAAATTCAAGATTTTGGTATTTATACATGCAAAAATAATTATAAAATAAACTACTATGGGGGGCTAATTGCTTTCCTCCCTACTTTTTTTATGGCATATTGTATCAGTCACACGTGCACGTGCTATTAATGACTACGCCTTCTGTTCAGTCTTTTTCTTTTCCTTCTTCGTTCATATGTTCACATCCACGTGCTGAACGTGTATACATATGGATGTATAACAATTAATTTAAATGAAGCCAACAGAATAAATTCGCTACCCGTTGCATTTTAAATTTTGTTTATTTTGAAATTTGCTTTTACTCTTTACTAAGTATATAAATTAATGACGACTCATAAGTATTATAGATACACATTCCAAATCATTAGCTAGACAATATAAAGTTAAAGGCGGTCACAAGCTGATCGTGAACTGGTACAAACGATGGAATGAAACTCCTAGTTCATTAAGTTCGAAATCAAAAGGTCATCAATCACGTACAATCACAACAAAAGAAGTTAAACAATACATTTTAGAATTTTTTTAAATCTATGAATCATAAATGTGTAGGAGTTAATCACAAGATAATCCAAACACATATTGAATCTCAATTAAATAGAAAAGTACCAATACGCACTATTCGAAGATATGGTAAAGAAAGCGGTTTAAAATGGCGAAAAACTCGTCAGATGACATCTCACAACGGTTTGCATATATACGAATAACAATCAGTTCATTATCTTATCAATGTATCATTTTTATGTTCTAGATAATGATGATTATTGGACCACAATTAGCCAATTCTAAAAATCATATCCTAAAAGGTTTGATTCTATTGGTGCTATTAATGGTTCACAGGCAATCCCATGTGGGACATTTACTCCTGAATATTGTGCTAGTCTTGGGATGAAAGGTTTTAGATAAAAAATGATCAATCAGTGGATAACTGATACATTAACACCATCCATCAATCCATTAAGAATATTAAAAACTTATATTTAATTTGTGATAAAAGTTCTAGTTATAATTTAGTCAATATGATGAAAACATTACGTGCTGGCAAATGTTATTGCGTCAAGAAAGTACTTTACATGCCAACAACGAGTGTCAAATATTTATTACCATTAGATAATACTTTATGGTATTCTTTTAGAGAAAGTCTTCGAAGTAAATATCGGTTAATTTTGGTCGATATACCTACTCTATTATCTCAAACATTTTTTTTTCTATCAGCACAACAAATTCAAAATGCTTATCGTAAATGTAGTTATAAATATGCGATTGATGATTGTTACGATCGACCCTAATAACTTTTTATGTTTTTATTATAATCTAGACGTGAATATATAGTATACGTGAAAAGGGTATAACATTCTTTTACTTCCTCGCTCTCGTTCACAGATTAATAAATAAAAGAATATAGACAAAAACAAGAAAAAAAATACGTAAGAGGGAAATCAATTGGGGTCCATAAAAATAGCGTTGCTAAGGAACTCAAAAATAAAGATTTTTTCAGTGAGAGAACAAGTTTTGCAAAGCGTAGAAAATCTCTAAATTTTCATCAAAGTTTTGAATTATTATTCATAAAATTAATATGAAATTGTCTTTTCAAAAGTTGTGTAACATACAGGTAAATATGCCACTTCCTAAAGTTTTAATAAAACAAAAACGCATTAAAAACAAATAAACTATAATATGTTACTACAGATTTTATTTTCCGAAGTATGAGTGAATGAATAAATATCGTTCTTAGTTTTTGATATTCGACATAAATATTTTTATTTTATTTCATTTAGAGTTCAGTCATAAAAAAATATTTTATTCTATTAAATCCAATCGGTATATTGAAGAATAATCTGTTATTATTAATATATTGATAGCTTTTGTTTATTTTAGTCAATTGCAGTGCAAGTTGAACGAAAAAATAGATATGATGACATATTATAATCAAAGTTCATGTCATGATTTGACACCAAATATCGACAAATCTTCTACTTAATTTTCTCAAACGATTGAACTTTCCATATGGAATAATGATTGTTTGGCATCAAGTATATCAATAATTAACAAGCTATATCCCATGTTAATTGCATTACAAATTAATAGTTTATATGCTTACTTTAATGAAGTATCCATTTCTACATTCTTTACACTGATACATCTATTACCAAATCTACATTCGTTAGGAGTATCACGTTTACCGCTTCTAGAACTCAATAAGTTACTCAATGAAGATACAAAAAGTCTTCGTTTAGCGTCAAATAACAATAAAATTACAAAGGTTTGGCTACCGGGAATATTTGAATATGCAAAATTTCTTATTGATCTTTGTCCTCGAATTGAATATCTCAACATAACTTGGATGGTAGAAGCAGATTTGGAAAAGTTTGTACGATTCGTTTTGATGAAAACTATGACATGTATTCCTCATCTCCATTCATTACAAATTTATATTCATAATGGAAATGATGAGATGATTCGAAAATTACAAAACATGATCAAGTTGGAACAATTTCGTACTGACTTCATAATCAAACGTTCAGGTGATTTTATCACTTTACAGTTGAAAATACAATGGTTTGTTTATTTTAATTTGAATTCATCTAATCGTTTTTCTCTGAGATCAATATAATTTCGAAAAATATATTTTCTCTACTCTACCAATATTGGCAATGTTCTTTTAATACTATTCATAATCTATCTTACCGATAGATAAACTAGAAGACAAAGAAGTTTAAGGATGAAGCCTTTAGATATTCAACAGTTTCTATGAATACAAAATGGATGATTGGGCTACAAAGAACTTGTCTAATAGTTTAGTGTAGGAATATGAATACTAGTAAAAAAAGCAGTCAGCAGTTTTTACATTTCACGCAATCTTCTTCGTGACATTTTGTATAATATTTTCGATCTTTCTTCTTGCGTTGACGTCAAGTTTTGATGTAGTCGTTGTCGCATTTACAAGTATCAATCGATTTAAAATTGATATAAATATGATATACTTACATAAAAGTTATTGCTGGTAGTGTATTCGTGATAAAAGAACGTACTAACGCGAAATTGGATGTGATAAAATCAAGTAACAATATGAAACGGAAATTTTTCTTTATAATACCGTCTTTAGTAACAATATAAGTGACAGAAAAGGAAAATACTTCATCGGGAATATGTTAGAAAGGGAAAATATATATTACACCTAATATCTAATATATTCTATTTTTAATTTGATATGCTTTCAAACTTTCAATTATATAAAAATTTTATCCGAAAACAGTTATATTTTTATTTATTATTTTATAATATAATTAGCAGAGGTTTCCGATGATGGTTAGAAAAAACGAAATGTTGCACATTTTACATATCCGAAAACAACAGTTTTATGGTCTCCCTTTAGCCATTGCTCATGTGCATTAGAAAAAAGTCGGAATTTAAGTCCTGTATTATCTATCTTTGCTTTGACACTTAATTAATACCATTTAGACGAATTCTCTGAGTAGACGTTTTGAATCAAGATACGTGTATAGTCAGTCTTTTCGATTTCGATTTGGATGAAAGAAGAAAAAGATGTCGGCTATATCACAAACTCGCTCCTAACCTGGTCCTCAATGTACCTAATCTTATCTTATGTCCAATGCAATTCTTGTTCAGATCTCATTTTAGTCTTCCGTTTTGGTTTTATCTCATTTAGATTCTGGTGCAATTTCGATCTCAATTCAATCACAATCGCGTTTCAGATTGTCTCCTGATCCTGTCTATATCGTAGTCCTATCGTTACTCTAGTCCAATCTTGAGACTATCCTGGTTCTATCCTATTTTAGTCGAAAACGGAAATTAAACCTCTTCTAGCCTTAGATTCATTGCGTTTATTCTAATACAATAACTCTTGTAGCGTTACTGAGAGGTACTCATCACATGTCAGTTGTGACAGTATGCCAAGTAACAGAATCTTTACAGATACATATAGATTATCATTTCTAACAGAAAACTATTGGTTGACATTTTAAATCCTCTTCAGGCTGTTTCATAGAAGAAAATCTCTTTGAAAAACGTTTTTCTTGTTGTAAAATATCATCATCATCAAAAGCTCGACAAAATGAATATTACTGATCGATCAAAGAATAGATCAATCAAACATAAGTGTACTTCAATACTCCACCTTCTCTTGTGTACAGTGATGACAAGCCCAGTGTGTGTTCTCCTTTCAATCTCAGTTGATGGATAACACAAATGCCTCCTACGTGTTCTCTGGTAAGAGATAATGAAATTTCACCCAGTCCATCACCTACCTCTTCTCGTCATGTCAATCCTCTCTTGACCTTCCTTTGGATCTAAGAAAGTATCATGAAAAGTTTGGTGATGCTAGCTATTACAGGAACTGAACAGATAGCGAACATACAGACATTCTTCTATATGTATATATGCCTCTTGCCCTCAATATTCCAAAAGAAGAATTTTAAAAAAATTTTGACGAACTGCTAGAAAGTATAGAACTTTGCATAAATCATCATGGTGGGTATTTTAAACATTTAATAAAATAAAGCTCGAACTTTTTTTCTCTTTATATTTTTTTAAAAAATCCCAGAACTTTTGGTCAGACCTAAGTATTAAGGCCCTTTTTCTTTCCAGATTAACACGTCTTTCCAAACTGATCGTTCAATTATAAGACTTTAAAAGTTAACCAAAGCTAAAACATATCCACTTAAATATTTACTATAAATATGTCCTGCAAAACCGCTGTATTGCAACCAATCCAAAACATTGTTACTGTTAATATGCCGAACTATCACCAAAAGCATGCTGACTCTTAAGCAAGGACAAAACGCGTGGTAAGTAACTTGGAATTATCTTTTAAACTCACCCTCACCCCCTTACATGTTCATGCATAGCTAAAATGATTCAACAGAATTTAACTTTTTTTTTTCTTTGTATTTAACTCACTGTCAACATGAACGACTTCTATGGATTGAAAAATTCAGTTCTAGACATGTCACAGGTCCATCTATGTCAGATGCTTCAACTCTGACGTTATAATCACCACAGTTCATAAAATTCCAGGAGTTAAGCTCTTTGAGAAGAAATAACTGGTTAATGATTAAACGTTGTGTTGGTATATTAAATGGGCATTTGCAGTCAATATTGTGCTTTAATAATTCTGACGGACAATTTTCAGGATTAAATATTGGGAAAAATCGCTGAAATAAAACACATAAATCCTTGTATTCGCAAGAACCAATCCCTTCTCCTTCAACCTTATAGCAATTCACCGGCAGTGTTATACCAGATACACGTCTTTTAATGGTCAGCTTGGTCTTTATAACTTGCTCTAAAAAAAGGAAAAAGCTGAAGCTAGAATGACATCACTATTTCTTAATGTATTATTGTTCTGACTTACTATATATCAAAAATGGATCTGTTTAATCATGGGCATAGACAAGTTAGATTGTTTTTCTGAGATGTCAATAACAGAAGGAGAAGAGTGATACTTCAATACCGAAGTAAAGATGAAATACAAATCAGGTAAGATTAAGTATTGGTAAAGTGTCATAGAAATCGTTAGTAATTCACTCGTACTTCAGTACCAAAATATCTAGAGCTGTCAGCTGATCACTACAGTCAACGTAAAAAAACCAGTGAAACCAGGAGATGGAGTTGATTGTTGTGATCCATTTGACAGCTCTGGAAATATCGCTTTTTTGCCCTTTCGATAAAGCGAAATGATGAGTTATCTCGTTTCAAGGACTCTACACATGACTCCTCTTGATAGTATATAATTAAAAATCTGACTGAAAAATTATCTTTGAAAGAAATAGCAAAAGCTGAAAACAACTTGAATTAAACGACCTCTTAGTAGTTCAGCAATGAAATGCGAGTATATCATGTGCTAGTATCTTAATGGTATGATTCTCAAAATTCGTTGTTCATTGTTACACAAATTCCAAAGCTTGTCTTTCCAACCAAAGCAGATTTAAAATGTGTTTAGGATATTTCTATAATTTACTTAGATCATGTTTTAAATCAGCTATTAAAGTGGATTTGGCATCACCCGGACGATGTAATGGCATTGGTGTAACATCAAAATAAAGTATATCCACTTGTTGTTGTACATTATCACAGTAATACCATTCAAGTTTTTGAAGTGGGCCTAAAAGAAAAATGAAAAGAGATGTTTTCATCAGCGATTTCGCGCCAAAGTTCGGGACAGTTAAGTATATCGCAAAACAAAAACTGACGGGTTCTCTTTCTTTTTACCACTTCGGAATTAAAAATGTATACAATTTCTGTAAAAAAACGAGATTGCTGTATCAAAATGAGTAGTTTATTTGTCTGGATTGATTTGCGAGCTAATCCGGTAGAGTTTCAACGTGAATAAAAAGTGGAATATTTTAAACTTACCAGGACCAGAAAATGGAACCGATGGTCGCTTAGTAGTTGTTGATGGTGTTGCCATTAATGTAGAAGGTACAGTGGTTGCTGTTGTTGTGTCTGCAGCTTCTTTCTGAACTGAATATGATGGAAAAACTATTTATAGATAGCTGTATTTCACAATGAAGAATTAATTATTCATTTCGTTTTTACAGGCTGAGTGCGTAATTATTCCAGTAAGGGCTCCCATGGGATGGGACGGGATAGAAAAGTCGTCCAATGAGATATTTTAGCTGATCCCATTCTATCCCATCCTCAAAAATATTGTTTTCATTGCATCCCTTCCTTGGGAACTAGAAGTCGTTCTATCTCATCACATGGGATACCATAGGAAAACGTATATACTGAAACGATTTTCTGAAGTTTAAATTACCGGTTATGACTTTCTCATTCTATCATCTTAGTTTCCTCTATCTGTTCCCGTTAAGATCAGTCTATTTGACAATTTGCTTGTCATAGAAATCACATAAATCTTACTGCTTTTTTTCAAAGAAGAAATTGTACATCTAGGAAATTAAGAATTTGGAGAACAACGATGAATACCATAGTAGATTCATCGAAATATGTTGACACTCGTTTAAATGTACTAGAATTGCCCAGAATATGAATTCACCTTTTATATTGGAAAGTTGAATTCCATGGTTTTAACATTAAGAAGGATTAACGTTTCCTCAATTTATTTTTCACTCGTACTTCTTCGGTTTCTGATGAGTATTATTGCTTTTCTTATGTTACCAAAATACAAGTGAAAATCCTTTCATACTATGTGCAACCCAATGGATTTCTTTAGATCTTTGTGATCGCTAATAAAATATCTAGTCCTTAGGATTGAAGTGGATTGACCAGGATTTCTGTCCTTCGATTCATTTCCTCTAAAGAAAAACTTATAAGAAAATGGTGTTGAAAATTGTTCAGAGTTAAAGGTTCTTTATAATCATGTTTTTCTTATTCATATAATGATTAGTAATAGTGGCAAAGCATCCTGAAATATAAATTGATTCAGAGCGCAAAGAACTGGTTAAAAACAATTTTAGTTTTCGTGGATTATAACTATAAAATGGTTTAGATTTTTCCATAAAAACTTATCAACGCGACCCCTTTGGGGCTAAAATGTGGAGCTCACATATCTTGTTCCCCACCAATACAAAGTACGTAAGTAAATAATTTCTGACAGTTGACGTTTCTGTTATAAAGATCATCACGCATCAGAGAAACAATCATTTTTATATTCCAAGTTAATTACACACCCTCAAGATAACTATGTTGCACACAATCATTTACTTCTACAACAAATGTCAAGACTCTTTTATGTATTCTAATTGCTCATAAACACTACATTCATTATTCTTGAAAGTTAGAAGGTGATCAACTGATTCTTTTTGTGTTGGTCCTATTTTGACTCTGGTGAAGGAGTAATACGATGGTCACACTGACTGACACGCAGAATACGGTCATTCTGCTGCACTTCATCCTAATAGAATCTATAGTAAAAACCACAGATTCAACGAGTAGTTTTGAAGGTTTCAGAAAGTTTCAGAATGGCCCAAGTACTGCTATCGCTGATATGCCTGTTTGGTGCCAGGGAGATGTACTCTTTAATCTTTCAACCCTAACACTGAGAACATGTTCCTTTGAACTCGTTGCTGTAGAGATGTAAACTTTGCCTTTGGTCGCTAAGGTCTATAACATGGTTAATAGGAAGCCGCAAAACCTAGAACTAAAACTTAACTCACCATTTCATCAGAAAAATATACATGAGCTCCATAAAACAAAATTTCTTCCCATCGCATCCCATTCCACAGCACAGGATGGAATCTCACGGCATATTCCATCCCACGCGGAGCTCTGATTTCAGTCCTTCTTTTTGAAAAATCTTGTATTTCTTCGTTTTTCATCGATATTGCTCTTTTCTTGAAGTTGATAGTTAATCTTCAGACCAATCGAATGTTAAAATTAGTTCTGTAAATGTATCTAGTTAGATTACTCTCAAAAGACGTATTTGATAACTAAAAAATACGACGATGAAATGAGTCTATGACCTTTTTAATTTCAAACAGAATTCTGAAAAAAGAACACGCGAATTTTTTCCAAAGGCAGAAGTTAGGAGGTCTAAAAGGAGCAGGCCTGTTTTCCAGTGCGAAAAGAGGCAAATGATTCTACT
Organism: Macrotrachela quadricornifera; assembly: GCA_022393335.1. Lineage (NCBI taxonomy): Eukaryota > Metazoa > Rotifera > Eurotatoria > Philodinida > Philodinidae > Macrotrachela > Macrotrachela quadricornifera. The sequence goes on along the minus strand of JAJEKB010021741.1, from coordinate 1,173,184 downwards.
ACACATCAAAATATATCTAGCATACAACGAATTTCTATCATGTGTCATTTTTTACTAATCAACGGATCTATGCAGTCTTCTGAATTTTCATCACATATCTATCAGCTGGTCAAAAAAAGTGAGCTCGAAATTTTGAGTTTACGCATTTCTAGTATTTACTAGAATTTTTGTCTGAACTACAGAATTCATAGTTTATGAAGATTTGAAGGTGAACTTTGGACTATGCTGAATCGTCTGATGATAGCTATGAGAATCAAGATCGTAATATAAAGCTGGAATTCACAAAAATAAGAAGTAGGTCAACTTGAAATTTCGAGCTCACTTTTTTTTTTGACTCTATCGGCTATAGTCCCCCTTCCTATTTTTCTGACGAGGTCTAGAGATGTAGGAGGTCTTTAGAAATCTTTTGAATTTTTATCATATGCCTATTAGCTACAGCTCGCTTCCCTCTTCTTTCTCATAGTGTCTTCAAGGATCTAAAGAGTCTTGGAGATCTAGAAGAGCTATAGCTGGTAGCTGTATGATGAGAATTCAGAAGACTCCTACACTACCGTTTCAGTCGGAAATTAAATAGACCATTGTGTGAATGAAGCCGTATCACCTACGTAGTTCAGGAATTGGCACATCCATAATATTGATCACTTTTATTTCTGCACCATTTGTTTTTTCTGCAATTAGTTGTTTAGCAAGTAATGCAACTTGTAACTGATCTGTAATGTCTGTCAGTTTATAAACATTAAACGATTTTGGTTCCCATTTTTCACCTGTCCATTCTGTTTCAATACCTTGTTGTGTAAGAAAATCTTTGATATCTTTTTGCGTAGCAATATCATGATTAGTTTGAGCTGTTTGACTTGAAGATGTTTGAGCATGAGATGCTTCAGCACTACCAGCAAATCCCTTGTATCCAATATCAATTTTACCCTTTGTATCTGATGCTTGAGCTACCTTTCTATCATAGTTAAATAAGATATCAGATGAATTAGCATAATCTGTTAAGGTTTTATTATATGTAAATATTTTATTTAAATCAGCTCGTATAACATCAGGATTAAGATCAGAAGAGGACCAAATTTGATCAAATAACTTCGCATCTATCTGTGTTCTTTCTGCGTTATCCATTGCTAAATTGTAAAAGGAATGAGATATGTAAAAAGGAAGTTATCTATTTTTCTAACCTTGCTGTATAAGTGTTTTGAATTCATCTTCTAACGTACTAATCAATTGTGATATATTAGCGTTTGGGTTTTCAATATAAATCGTTTTCTTAACGTTTGCTGTGTAACCAGCAACAAAATTAGTGGCCTGCTTTCGATGTATAAACTGTGCTTTTGTATTGCCTCCTTCAGCTGTTGTACTACTCAATACTTTTTTTAATGTATCACTTGTAATTTTAATCATATTCATTGAAATTGTATGAAGGCCAGCATAGTAAATAGCTAATTCAATATTATAATCTCCATTTGAAATTCCTTCGATGAGATTTTCTGCAACTTCTGTCGATGTACATTGAAACCTGAATGTTAAAATAATTTGTGATGGATTAACAATACGTGATGGATGCACACCAGCCACTGGTTCATCATTTCCGTTAGTGATTATAGCTGTTAATGAGTTAATTAATAATGGTGCAACTTTAATATTATGTCCTTGTTTATTTGAATCTTTTTTTATTTCATTTACAATTAATTGTTCAATCTCATCATTTCCGGTAATTAAACTTAAACGTACTTCACTTTGATCTTTACCTGCAATTGTAATCCATTTCATATTGAGCTGAGGCGTTTGAATTGGAAACATTAACGGAACATAGAAGAATTTTAATGTTTCAACGTTCCCTCCGGAAGATGTTCCACCTTCGTTAGATTGGGACTCATGAACTGAAATAAAGTGATTTTTGTATTTTACTAAAGTATATACATGGACATTGATTCCACCTTCCACTAGAATTCCTCGGGTATTTGTACCGTTCACATCGGTTAGGAGTGTATTATATTCATAGTCATCATGGTACTTAGAATATTCTTCGTTGTCTGATACTAAAAGAATATAAAATCAAAATGTTTATTTTTTTTATTTCTTCAGAGACTTACTTAACTGTGAATAACAATAAAAAATTGCTAATAATGTGACGATCAAAAAAAGTATGGCTTTCATTTGTATCTTACTGCTTTTTCATTAAAATACGCTATGTTATATATACTTTTTAGTTTCTGTTTTTATCGACTTTTGATTTATTTTTCGTCGAAATCTTGTGTTTGTACATGTATACGGTCGATGAGAACTAACACAACTGTCGTTATTAAATGAAGTAAAAAACTGGACTCATGTTTGTGTCATGTGTCACATACTACAAATTTGGTTGCGTTATCTATGAGTCACTTCCGATATATATATATATACATATATAGATAAACTAGGGTGAGTTGAGTTCTCACTACCAGTTTCGATTGAATACTCACTTTAGTCAATCATCAAGAAGGAAAGTGATTAAAATGATTAATTCTCACGGAAAGAACCAAATTTCAATCAATTACATTGTTACTTATATTTCAAAGTAACAGTATATCTATTGAATAGTTGTTCGTTTATATAGCATTATATGATGACAGAGATTTTGTTGTTTTTATTTTAGTTCATCATTAACCGTTAAATATTGATGAGAGTAAGGATGAGATAGGTGAGAGTGAGTATTCATAATATAATTCCAAGCGGCTTACGACAATCGTTATCGTGCTTGCTTAAGGCACTTGACGAGGAAGTTCGTAGGTTCTGAATTGTATGTATGAGTATAATTGTAATTGTGGAATTGTTTTGTTTGAGTGAATCAATTTTAATCTGAAATACAAAGTTTTATTATACAGGGCGTAATATAACCTTCACGCTCTTCTCTACAACTTATATTACCAATCATATCACCAATGTATTTTATACCAAATTAAAGCGCGTCAAAAACTGGATTTATTGATTCTAAATAGTAATAGTTATGTAGACCTCTTAATGTTAAACTTAAGACATTATCAGAAATTTTATCCTTTTTTGGTGCAGAAAATTACAGTGACAGTAATTCAAAGATGGAATAAAACTTCTTTTTTGCATATTTTTACATAGTTCTGTGGGGCTCGTCGAGCTCTATGAAACTATATATTGCAATAAAAAAATGGACCAACTTTTTATGATAAAAAATTTAAAAAACTACTTAGAAAATCTGAGAAAATGTCCAAAAACTCTTTTTTTTCTTATGTGAAAAAACGTCTCATTTTTGAATAATATTAGCTTTTTTCATTGCTGATGCTATCTCGGCCATTTCGAACCGTATTTCTTCAATGCAGCTATTCGCGCAGCATCTAAAGAGCTCATTTCACACTGTCTGAATAGCATAAGTAATCAAAGAAGCTAATAATCAAAAATGAGATGTTCTTTCACTTAAGGAAAAAAAGAGTTTTTGGACATTTTCTCAGATTTTCTAAGTAGTTTTTTAAATTTTTTATCACAAAAAGTTGGTCCATATTTTTATTGTAATATATAGTTTTATAGAGCTCGACAAGCCCTAAGAACCATGTAAAAATATCCAAGAAAGAAGTTTTATTTCCTCTACTGAAAGGAGGGTAATGCGTCGAGGAGATATCACAAAAAAACGAGTTGATGTGTCCGTGTGTTCGTATGGTTATGGCATGAATATATATTAATAGTAGTTTTCCATAAAACTTAATCAATGGTTTTTCAAGGATGGAGAATTCGAATTCATTATTAGTTCTCCATAATATCTCAGTAGTAAGTTCTACCAGTAGCATTAGTAAGAGTTACTAATACCAAGTTATGTATGTGTAAACTTGGTCAATAGGTTTTCGAATATGAGGAATTAAAGTCTACTATTAGTTCTCTGTAATATCGCAGTAGTAATTTTTACTAGTCGTTTTAGTAAGATTTACTGATGAGAAGCTATGTATCAGAAAATTTGGGTTCACCGACGTTTCCGCGCCGACTTTTCCGTGCACGACGCTTCCGCGCAAATGAAATTTTTCTCTTCTGTTTATGTTGGGTTAATGCTGGAAGAATCATCTGAGATGCTAGAGGGGTCACCTATGATATTGGTGGAATCACCTGAGATGCTAGAAGGATTATCTGGATTACTACAGGAATCATCTGAGATGCTAGATGCATCACCTGAGTTGCTGTATGAGTCATCTGGGATTCCACAAGTATCACCAATGGATGCGTTTAGTATCATAGTTGATGCATCTCGCGTCTCAGGCAGTTCTCTAGCATCTTATGTGATGCCTCTTGCATTTCAGCTGATCTCTCTAGCATCTCAGGCGATCTTTTCAGTATCATAGATGATCCCAGTAGCATCATAGGTGATTTCCGTAACATCCCAGATGATTCCTTTAGCAATCCAGGTAATTCCTCTAGCATTAGCTCAGCATAAACAGAAAAGAAAAAATTCATTTGCGCGGAAGTGTCGTGCGCGGAAAAGTCGAGGCGGAAGTGTCGGCGCGGAAATATCGTGCCACGGATTAAGAATGATCCTATTAAAAATCTACAGATCCTTACGAAATGGGAGCTAATTTGGTTTAATCGTAACATATTTTGAAGATTAGTTTGATAAGAAGATAGGATGACGGTATTCACTAGTCATAAGTGACGCCTTGTGCAGACTTTAACAAGCAATCCACCATTCATTTACAAGGTTAACATGATCTGCTCTTGCGTATAACTTTCGACGAAGTCTAGGATGCTTTTCGAAAGAAGTATGCCAATTATAGCTCAAGCTACTAATGTCAGCACTTTATTAATGATTCATAAAAGTCAAAATTATTTTCTGTGATGAAGAAAGTGCGGATGGTTGATATTTTTCGAATTCGAAATTGATAGTCTTGCTTTTGGAAATCATAAAATATGAAAAATTTGTTCAGATTGAGATGACTACAGCATCACACTTGTTGGTGAATTACCCGACAATGATTCTCAAAATAAATAGAATGAATTCAGTCGAGGGTTAAGCGAGTCACCGTTGATGAGCGTTACTTGTTAAATAATCAATACAAAATTCATCTTGTTTATTATTTATTTTATAAATTACATTCATTTATATATTCATAAATTTGATTTCTTGTTCAATAAAACGTTAATAATAGTTATGCTTTTTCATTAAACAGGGAAAAAACTCAATAAATTCATCTCTAGAAAAAAAAAGAATAGGAATATACATTATTTTTAAAAGACATCTTTTTATTTTATTTCTTATTAAATGATAAACTATCTTTTCATAGAAAATAAAATAAAAATGTCATATTATAAACTAATTGTTCATTCTTATTTGATCTGGGCATATTCGAAAAAAAACTGGTTTATTTTTTTATCTATATTATATCCAACTATATGATCAATAAAATCAATCAAACTAAAAGGTAAGTTAAAGGTGTTTTTCGTAATATGTTTATATTTTATCATCCAAATCACCTATTCTACATTTATTATATACGTAAGAAATCACTCAACCGTGAAAATTGTTTCATACAATATTATGCATACATTTACATATAAAAAAGAAAGGATATATAACTATACAATCCATTAAACCAACATATTATTCAAAAAAACAAATCTATCTCAATACATTTTCATCAATGTCGGAAGAATTTTTTTTGCCTGTAAGTATAATATATAAGTCATAAAAGATAAATAATATCTAAAAACAAAATAGATTAAAAAAAAATCATTCTTCATAGAACTCCCATCATACATTTTCTACTATCGAAATAAACTTTCTAATTCCTGGCAAACATTCTCATTTTTATCATTTTTTCTAAATAGATATAAAACACTAGATGAAGATATTTTTATTTTGAGAATATTAAAAAAAATAGTTTATTAATTATTAGATCTATGTTGAAACGGTACGGATTTAACAGAAGATAAAAGTTATTTTTCATTTCAAATTTCAGAGAATTCGAAAGATTCTTATAATAGCTTTATCATAGTTAGAAAATATGTAAACTTAAAATTTAAATAACGACAGATTTTCTTTTACAAGTTTTGCGTCATAATTCTTTTTCATTATTGAATTATTTTATTTTTACAATAGAATGTTTTTCAAAAGTAAAATTTTATCCTAAATTTATCTATTAATAAAAAGAATTCGACTAAAAACTAAATGTTGAATATATAAAAATGATACTACAAAAAAAGGAATAAGTTTTTTGTTTAAAATTATTCTATATAATATATTTCTAGAATTTCTCTTGATGATTTCAAATTATTTCATCAAATATACGAATATTCTACTGATTAAACATTATTTATTTTTCTAATCAATAAATGTAGAAAAAAATTATCCAAAAACTATTCAAATTATATATTTGTAATAAACTGTATTTAGAAAAAAACAAAACATCACGTAGATTTTTGGTAACGAATAATAAAAACAATTCTATAATCATACAAAGACACCAATTTGAGATTAATTATATCAATGAATTATTGAAATTAATTATACAATTTCAAGTTTTTCCTTAATAGATACATCTTTAAACTATTTTCTATAAACATATGCAGAAGAGAATAATAAAAAATTAAAATTATTATATGGATGATTCACTTCAGACTTATCACTTATTTGCACGTGTCTTTATGGATATAAACTCTGAGCATGTCCCTATCATTTATAAAAGAAAAATCAGCTTCCTTGCTCGAGTCATGATGAACATTTTCAAATTTCTTATCAAGGTGTTATTTATGGAACAACTTCTTTTTGATGGAATATTTCCTTTTTTCTCAACATAATGTATGAAATAATAGTATATAATCTCTAGCATCCCATCGTCTACTAAAATAATTTTTAGAATAATTCTTCAATTAATATATTTCGTCAATAATCTTTAATGATTTTAACTTCATAATATTTCATATAGAAACAGACCAATATAGACTATGCAATGAGAGACATCACAGACGAAAAATTAGAACCTATTGCAAATGCTCTAAAACAAAATAAAGTAACATTATTTTTTCATTCTTCTATCTTGCTATTCTATCACTTCCTCACTACTTCATACAGACAATCACGAGTGCAAATTTCTACTGTAATTCCATTGGTGATGAAGGAGCAAAATATCTTGCTAGTGCTTTAGAGCAAAATCAAGTAAGAATATCTCATTTTTCTATTCATTAAATAATTCATACAGACACTCGTCGAACTGATTCTTGGATATAATCGAATCGGCAGTCAAGGTGCAGAACATCTTGCCAATGCACTGCTACGAAACAACGTAAGATAGTCTATACTTGTCCATAATATTCTCATTTTATCGTTTCTTTTCTATTTTATAAAGACACTCACTATACTAAACCTTTATGGTAATAATATCAGTGATCAAGGAATGGAATATCTTGCCAATGCTCTACGACAAAATAAAGTAATATAATATCTTTCATTCATTTTTCTCATTCCATCAATTATTAAATATTTCATAAAGACACTCACCACATTAAGCCTCAGTCCGTATACATTCGCTATTCCAGGAATGCAACATCTGGCTAGTGTTCTACAACAAAATGCTGTAAGATTATCTTTCCTCTCTCCCTAAACCTTTCTGTCCTTTTATTCATTCACTATTCAATACAGACACTCACCACACTAGAACTTAACGGTAACCGCAACCGCAACGATATCGGTGATCAGAATGCAGAATGTTTTGCCAAAGGTCTAAAAAAAAAACAAAGTAATACTATTTCTTTCATTCTTCTTCCCCAATTTTTTCATATTATCACTCAATCATTTATTTACTATTTTATATAGGGACTCACTACATTACTATTCACCGGTGGTTCAATAGGCGACCAAGGAGCACAACGTCTTGCTAATGCACTGAAAAGAAATAAAGTAACAATGTTCTTTTATTTTTCAACCTTCTCTTCTTATCGTTCATTAATTATTTAATACAGACATTGACTACATTGAATCTTGGGTATAATAAAATTGGTTCTCAAGGAGCAAAATATCTTGCCAAAGCTCTACGACAAAACAAAGTAACACTATTATTCAGTCCTCTTCACTTTACAAGTTAGTAACTACTTCATATAGATACTTACCACATTGAATCTCAACGATAATCAAATTGGTTCAGAAGGAGCCGCATATTTTGCCGAGATTTTAAAACAAAACAAAGTAACACTCTATCCTCTAGCCCTCTCCATTAGACCAATTTCTTACTATTTCACACAGGTCCTCGTCGCATTGGATCTCAGTAATAATAATATTGGTTCAGAAGGAACTGCACATCTTGCCGAGGCTTTAAAACAAAACGAAGTAACACTCTATCCTCTAGACCTTTTCATTATACCAGTTACTCACTATTTCACACAGACACTCGTCACATTCAATCTCAATACGAATAATATTGGTTCAAAAGGAGCAGAATGTCTTGCTATTGCTCTACAACAAAACGAAGTAACATTCTATCCTCTAAATCTTCTCATTATACTAGTTATTCACTATTTTACACAGGTCCTCGTCACATTGGATCTCAGTGGTAATATTATTGGTTCAGAAGGAGCTGAAGATCTTGCCGAGGCCTTAAAACAAAACAAAGTGACACTCTATCCTCTAGACCTTTTCACCATACCAGATACTCATTATTTCACATAGGTCCTCGTTACATTCAATCTCAGTGATAATAAAATTGATTCAGAAGGAGCTGCAGATCTTGCTGATGCTTTAGAACAAAACCAAGTAACATTTTATCCTCTAGACCTTTTCATTATACCAGCCATTCACTATTTTACATAGGCCCTCGTCACATTGGATCTCAGTGGTAATAATATTGGTTCAGAAGGAGCTGAAGATCTTGCCGAGGCTTTAAAACAAAACGAAGTAATGTTGTCTTCTTCATTTTTCACAATTTTCTCTTTGTATTATTTATTCATTTTTCTATTCAGACACTTACCGAGCTGAACCTAATTCATAGTTCGATTGATGATGAAGGTGCACAATATCTTTCTAATGCTCTAATAGAAAATAAAGTTATACTATTCTTATTTGATCTTCAGCGTTTTCATCCTATGACATTCTTACTCTTCAATTTAGACACTGACCAAGTTAGATCTCTCGCGTAACAGAATTGGCGATCAAGGAGCAGAGTTTTTTGCTAATGCTCTACAACAAAATAGAGTAATATTATTCCTATTCGTTCTCTAACCTTCTCATTGTATCATACTCTTATCGTTCAATTTAGACACTAACTGACTTGGATCTTTCATTCAATGAAATCAATGAAAAGGGAAAAAAATATCTTATGAATGTTAAAGAACAAAATAAAGTAAGATTATCCATTCTCACTTTCAAATTTTTCATTTTATCATTTCTGCACTATTTGACATAGACTCTCACCACATTGGGACTCTCTAACGTTACTTCTACCTATACCGTTATGACCGAGGTTGTGATTCGTACATGAACAAAATATTAAACAAATAATTCCGAACTGAACATTATTTTTTCTAATTTTCAATTCAATAACCTATCATTTATTATAACTGCTTTAATTTTTTATGAAAAATTTAACATTTTTACTTTGATATACAATAAATATGGGCATTGTGAAGTGACTAATTCAATATCGTCAGGAGAATGTAGAGAGAGAGAAAGGAAGAAACCAACATATATGATAGATCGGAATGGAAAAACCAAAGTACATGTAATAGACAGAAAAGAAAGAAGAGAGGAGAATAAATGGACAATATCAAGTAAAGAATGAAAGGAAAAATCTAACTGAAATCGAAGAAGAAATAGAATGGAGATAAATGAACCATTATCTAATAGCTTGCTTAACCATAGGATACTCCGCGTGTTATTTTACCAATCAATTATCAGAAAAATTTAATTTTTTTACTTCATGAATAGTTCAATATTATTTTTCTAATGAGATTATTTTCAAACTGAAACTCGATGTCTGATAAAGCGGTTTTGTTCTCACCACTAGTATTGAAGTTCAATTTATGTCATTTTTGATTAATATGTGACAATGTTCGATCACAATAATCTAACTTTCATTTGAAATCAATATCATATTTGGAATCAATAGATACGGGGAAAAATGAATTTAAGGTTCCTCCCTCCTTTACAATGGATTATTCACTTAAAACAGTCTTTTCGAGCTGAAATTTTCTGTGATGAAAGAACCTGATGAAAAACTCTTCTGGTAAAAACTTCAGTCCAATATGCCATATTTTATCCAACTTATAGTTGGTTTACTACGTCTGTGCCCAAATTTTGTCGGAATAGAATTTTAAAATTCTTCTTCATTTCTTTTTTTTATGAACATTTTAGTCGACAGGATGTGTAAATCACCACAAAAACGGGTGATCCAGTGACAATAAATTTCGCTTTTCTCAGACTAGAAGTCAATTATAGAAAATCTGTTCGGACAAAAGTTTACTCTTATTTGAACCTTTAAAATAAAAAAGAAATTTTAGAAATATCTTCCACTCAGCAAGAGTTATTTCGACTTTACTATCAATAATAAACTATGTTTTGAGAAAAACGATAAATAAGTTTCGAATTTTTTTTTCTCTTTCTTACAAATAGGGTAAACTGACATCGCCCATCATGCTCAGTTAGTTTTTCACATCTAGTTCAAGTAGTGTATAGAATTCTTATTATACTGTTGGATTTTATGAATATACTGATTCACATCCACTCTTACCCTTGAAAGTAAAAAAGAAATATATGAGATACCACTACTTGTGAAACATACTACCTAATATCTGTATCCATCTGACATTAAGAACGAAAACTACTTTTAAAACCCGCATAATAGATTCATTTTTCATATATTTGTTGGATTTTTTCACAAAAAAAATTTAAGTTGTCACAGACCAATTCATAGAGTATATACTTATAATTCAAATGCTCAATATTAAGGATAAGTCATAAACCCATGTATAAATGATTTAATATATGAAATATATATGACGATGGCATTATAGTCCATTTAGCAGTAGAATGTATTTTTCAGTTACAAAATTGAACTTAATCGAAATATAAATACGATATTCGTGATCAGCGCGCAAAATTGCATATCAATGATATGCTTTTGAAGATATTTAAAAACAAAATTTTTTTCGATTCCTAAGGGAGACCTCAGGGGGAGAGTCGTCAAAGGAGATCTTAATTTGGAAATGATGCAAGACTATGTGGTATAAAACACTTCTAATAGCTCCCCGATATTTTTTAGAGCGTTAAAAGTTAAAAAAATTGGGACAAAAAATGGTCATTCCTGCCTATGTCTTTTTCACATAAAATGGGTGCTTCTTTCTTCAGATAATGAATTTTCAAAAAACGACTGTACTTTTAAATAAATCTTAATTTCCTGCGAGAAAGAGGCATTTTTTTTGAAAATTCTTTATCTGAAGAAGAATATATTTGTTTTATGTGAAAATTTCAAAATATTCGAGTGTTCATAAGACGTCTTTATGAACAAAATTTCAGATCCAAAGTCACTCATTTATTATCCCTAATCACATACTGCTATAGGTAAAAGAAACCAATAAATTGACCATAACTCTTTCCCAAAGCAATAAGAGAATGAATCAGCTGAGGATATTTCACTACTTACTAGAATCTAGAGGATACAAATAGTCCGAGTTCAAAAGCTTTTTATTACCTCGAGATACCCTGTCAGCAATGAGTTTTCTTACATAAAGCTTAATTTTGATAATTATTATGTCATTTACAGAGCGTTCAGTTTACTGCTATCATAGAAAATTATCTCTTTAATTCGATTACAATAAACCAAGAAATTTTTTTTCTCTGAATATTGTGGAGAATTTAATGGAAAGTCTTTAAAATTCATCATATTTTTATTACTTTTCTATGTGAAAGCAAACACAAACATAGATATTATTTCAAATGTCCTTGTTAATTCCAGTATTATTAAAAGAAGAAATCTTTTGCATATTCTTTCTTCCAGTTTCCTAAAATTTATCAAATTAAGTTGATAGGACTTTTTGTTACCTATTTTGGATATCACAACTAACGTATCTTTTGAAAGAAATTCAAGATTTTGGCATTTATACATGCAAAAATAATTATAAAATAAACTACTATGGGGGACCAATTGCTTTCCTCCCTACTTTTTTATGGCATATTGTATCTGTCGCACGTGCACATGCTATTAATGACTACGCCTTCTGTTTAGTCTTTTTCTTTTCCTTCTTCGTTCATATGTTCACATCCATGTGCTGAACATGTATATGTTATAGGCAAAACTGAAATTCAGTCAAATTTGAAATTTGCTTTTACTCTTTACTACGTATATATGAATTAATGACGACTCAAAAATATTGTAGATACACATCCCAAATCATTAGCTAGACAATATAAAGTTAAAGGTGGTTATAAGTTGATCATGAACTGGAACAAATGACAGGATAGAACTCTTAGTTCATTAAGTTCGAAATCAAAAGGTCATCGACCATGTATAATGACAACACGAGAAGTTAAACAATACATTTTAGAATTTGTTAAATCTATGAATTGTTAATGTGTAGGAGTTAATTACAAGATAATCCAAACACATTGAATCTCAATTAAATAGAAAAGTACCAATACGCACTATTCGAAGATATGGTAAAGAAAGCGGTTTAAAATGGAGAAAAACTCGTCAGATGACATCTCGCGACGGTTCGCATATATACGAATAACAATCAGTTCATTATCTTATCAATGTATCATTTTTATGTTCTAGATAATGATGATTATTGGACCACAATTAGCCAATTCTGAAAATCATATCCTAAAAGGTTTGTTTTTATTGATGCTATTAATGGTTCACGGCCAATTGCATGCGGGACATTTACTCTTGAACATCGTGCTAGTCTTGGGGTTAAAGGTTTTAGATAAAAAATGATCAATCAGTGGATAACTGATACATTAACACCATCCATCAATCCATTAAGAATATTAAGAACTTATACTTAATTTAGTCAATATGATGAAAGCATTACATGCTGGCAAATGTTATTGCGTCAAGAAAGTACTTTACATGCCAACAACGAGTGTCAAATATTTATTACCATTAGATAATACTTTATGGCATTCTTTTAGAGAAAGTCTTCGAAGTAAATATCCGTTAATTTTGGTCGATATACCTACTCTATTATCTCAAACATTCTTTTCTTTATCAGCACAATAAGTTGAAAATGCTTATCGTAAATGTAGTTATAAATATTCGATTGATGATTGTTACGATCGACCCTAATGACTTTTTATGTTTTTATTATAATCTAGACATGGATATATAGTATACGTGAAAAGAGTATAACTCTTTCTGATGTTCCAGTTTTTATGCTCTATAAATACCATCTTTCTAGTATATACAGACATTCATTATCAATTCTATTTGCACTTTATGGGTTCACAACAACATCGAGTTTTAATTCTTATTTTGTTGCAAAATAATTCAGATTAAATTAATAAAATTTTTTACTGGATGTAATATCACATTTAGTTTCCACAGTTCAAACAAATAAAGAAAAAGAAACATCGATGAAGCAACGCTATAAAAATAGAAGAAAATAAGCTCAACTATATTAGGATAACAATCTTCATTAAAGAGTAAATGTTAAAAATGTGTTGTAAAAAAAACATTCATTTTGAATAGCTTATGATGAAGAAAATTCATGACCACATTTTCATTCGAACTGCTATAAGAAACTAAATAAGCTGTAATATAGTTTTATCATAACCTATTAATATACTTTATTTCAAATTATAACATACCGACATCGTACATTGCAATAGTTTTCATACATTTTATCATGTTAACGGTTTAACATTCGTTGTACAAATAAACGACGACTGAGTGTGAAATATATATATATATAACAAAAAAAGAATGGACGTCGGCCTTGTAGTTCTGGAAAGGATCTTTATATGGTTCTGTCTATCGTTAGAAAGACTCTTAATCGAAGATCAAAATCAAAAAGAATCTTGACAGTTTTTTTCTGAAAAACAAGAATCTGGCAAGAACAGAGCCAAGAATGTCGACTTGTGTATATAGTGATGTAACAACAATAATATAGAGAAAGAGAAAGAGGTGGTGCATATATAATGTTGCTACTTAACACTATAAAGCATAGCATCAATAAAATACATCATATGAAACAGATGTATCACTATAACAATAAATTCTTTTCTAAAAACAAAATAAATGAAATAATATTTATAAGAAATTTTAGAAAAATATTATTTTAATAAAAGGATCTTGTGAGAAATATTTCCATAAAAAATAATCTTGATAAGATAGAGGATGAAAGTGTTGACAGTTTAAATAATCAGTTAGATTTTCTTTGATAAACATCTTTAATAAGCATATCTTCACTTTTATGAATATTTGTTTGATAATTTGAATTATTTTCAGAAATTTCTTGATCTAATCGACGAATTAATGCTTTCCTTAAAACATTCACCTCCATCTGATTGATAATCTTTGAAAAATAAAAACTTTTTCTCATTTATAATAATTTTAAATAAACATACCGTTTCGAAAATCCCTATCCAAATTTTACAAATAATAAAGAATTTTGTTGTTTTAAAAATTTTTCTAAATTATCTATAATATCATCATCTGTTTTAAAAAACCAATTAGAATTATTTAATTCATTTTCACATACATATTTAAATCCTATAGTTAATTTTAAATAATTAATAGACGCTATTGAGAAATCTGTTGAGAAATTTGATAATATTTCAATAATTTATCAAATTTTGAACTTCATGTTTTATAAAACTGTACATGTTTAACTATCGAAAAATTTTGTTGATGTTAAAACTAAACAATAAATACGAATTTGATGTAAATTAATTTTATTTCAACAATATTTAATAGTTTCATTAAAAAAATAATTATTAGTAAAACTGTATAAGTTCGTCTTTTCATATAAAATAATGTTTCTTTGTTAACAATTTTTTTATTTTAAAGAAAGAAAAAGAATATTAAATATTCCAATTAAATAAATAACAAACAAAAAACAACAATAGAAAATTCATACTCTTTTAAAAAATATTCAACATTCAACATAACAAGAAATATTTGAATTGTTTTTGTACAGGAATATACATTATTTTTAAAAGACATCTTTTTATTTTATTTGTTATTAAATGATAAATTATCGTTTCATAGAAAATAAAATAAAAATTTCATATTACAAACTAATCATCCGTTCTGATTTGATCTGTGTATATTCGAAAAAAACGAAAAAAAAACTGATTTATTATATTCATCTATATTATATGCAACCATGTGATCAATAAAATCGACCAAACTAAAAGGTAAATCAAAGATATTTTTATAATATGTTTATATTTTATCATCCAAATCATCTATTCTGCATTTATTATATACAAAACTAATCATTCAACCTTGAAAATCTTTTCATAGGATATTATTCATACCTTTAAGTATAAAAAGCAAAGATATAGAACTATACAATCCATTAAACAAACATATTATTCAAGGAAAGAAATCTATCTCGAAACATTTTCATCAATGTCGGAAGAGATTATTCCATCTGTAAGTATAATATATATGTCATAAAAGATAGATAATTTAAGATAATATCTAACAACAAAATAGACAAGAAAAAGAATCATCCTTCATAGAACTCTCATCATGCATTTTCTCCAATCTAAATAAACTTTCAATGCTAATTAGACTAGAAGAAATATTCATTTTAATTCCTAGTAGATATTCAAATAAGTCATTATTCGACAGCAACATTAACACTTCTTACATTAGTTAATAAAACTCATTTATTCAATATATATATACGTCTACGATAGAAACCAATTAAACATACCTTTTATCTCAATATCTCATGTTTATAATCTTCAAAACATTATTTTATTCCATAATATGTGTAGGATAATCCAAAGAAAAGCTTACACATTTTCATAATACTATTTTTGTATTTTTAAGATTTACTTTTTAGTTTAATTTTTTTCTAAATAAATATAAAACACTAGATAAAGATATTTTTATTTTGAGAACATTTCATCATAAATAAAAATAAAAAACAAATAAGTTTATTAACTATTAGATGTGTACTAAAATGGTACGAATTCGACAGAAAATAAAAGTTATTTTTCATTTCAAATTTCATAGAATTCTAAGGATTCTTATAATACATTTTTCGTACATAGAATATATGTAAACATAAAATTTAAATGACGAATGATTTTCCTTTATAAGTTTTGTGTCATAATTCTTTTTCATTATTCAATTATTTATTTTCATTTACGATACAATATTTTTCAAAAATAGATAAGTAAATATTGATAACTGAAAATATCAATGAATTATTGAAGTTAACGATACAATTTCTAGTTTTTCTTTAATAGATACATCTTTATAGTAATAATAATAATATATAAGGAGTATTTTCATATGATAGATAAGGTAAAATAACTTACACTATTATACTATATATTCAACTATTTTGTATAAACATATGCAGAAAAGAATAATAAAAATTCGAAAATATTGGAAAGATAATTCACTGAAGTTATCGACAATTTTCGTTTCTTCCTTGATCTAAATTAATATAAAACTCCATCATTCACTCCACAAATCTGTATCACTTCTTCGCTAATTTATAGACCATCACACTTGTTTTAAAAGAGTATTCTTCATATTTTGCATTCAATTCAACAAAATATATACAAGGTGTCCTATAAGTAACACTCTGATAAGAAATTTGAATATCTTCATTGCGGCTCGAGCAAAGGAGCTGAGTTTTTTATCAATGATACAGGCATGCTCGTAGTTTATATGTATAAAGACATGCCTAGAAAGACTTTTTGTTAAGTATCATTATAGAACTCAGCAACAGAAAAAATAAAGTTTTTCATAGATAGACAAAAGTCACTTTACCCAAAATAAAATTGAATATATTCACTACGGTTCGGGAATATGAGCTAATTTTTTTATCAATGATGGAGATATTCTCATATTTTATATTAATAAAGAAATGTCTCAGGGATATTCATCGCACTGCTACAGCCGTGGCTTGGACGTCTCTGACATGTCTAGAGAGATTCTTTGTTAAATATATTCTTCTCTTTCTTATGTGTGAAAAAGTAAAATTTTTTTGTTGACGTCATTAGTGATACTTGACAAAAAGTCTCTCTAGACATGTCTTTATGGATATAAACTACGAGAATGCCTGTGTCATTGATAAAAAAATCAGCTTCCTTGCTCGAGTCGCAATGGAGATATTCAAATTTCTTATCAGGGCGTTATTTATGAGACACTTTGTATTTGATGGAATATTCTCTTTTTTTCTCAACATAATACATAAAACAATAGTATATGATCTCTACCATATCATTGTCTACTAAAATAATTTTTAGAATAATTCTTCAGTTAATATATTTTATCAATAATCTTTATTGATTTCAACTTCATAATATTTCATATAGGGACAGACCAACATATACTATGCAATGAGAGACATCACAGACGAAAAATTAGAACCTATTGCAAACGCTCTAAAACAAAACAAAGTAACATTTTTTTTTCCATTCTTCTATCTTGCTATTCTATCACTTCCTCACTACTTCATACAGACAATCACGAGCGCAAATTTCTACTGTAATTACATTGGTGATGAAGGAGCAAAATATCTTGCTAGTGTTCTAGAGCAAAATCAAGTAAGGATTATTTCATTTTTCCAACTCTCTCATCCTACTATTCGTTAAATAATTCATACAGACACTCGTCGAACTGGATCTTCGAAGTAATAGAATCGGCAGTCAAGGTGCAGAACATCTTGCCAATGCACTGTTACAAAACAACGTAAGATTGTCTATACTCCTGCATAATATTCTCATCTTATCGTTTGTTTTCTATTTTATAAAGACACTCACAACACTGAATCTTTGCAGTAACAGTATCGGTGATCAAGGAATGGAGCATCTTGCCAATGCTCTACGACAGAACAAAGTAATATAATATCTTGCATTCATTTTTCTCATTCCATTAATTATTAAATATTTCATAAAGACGCTCACTAAATTAAACCTCAGTTCGGATTCATTCGGTGATCAAGGACTACAACATCTGGGTAATGTTCTACAACAAAATGAAGTAAGATTATCTCTCCTGTCTCCGTAAACCTTTTATCCTTTTATTCATTCACTATTCAATACAGACACTCACCACACTGGAGATTTACTGTTACAGCAACGATATTGGTAATCAAAAAGTAGAATGTTTTGCCAATGGCCTAAAACAAAACAAAGTAATATTATTCCTTTCATTCTCCTTCCTCAGGTGTCTCATTCTATCACTCAATCATTTATTTACTATTTTACATAGGGACTCATTACATTAGTATTCTTCGGTGGTTCAATAGGCGATCAAGGAGCAAAACATTTTGCTAATGCTCTGGAACAAAATAAAGTAACAATATTCCTTTATTTTCAACCTTCTCTTCCTATCATTCATTGATTATTTCATACAGACATTGACTACATTAGATCTTATGGATAATGGAATCGGTCCTGAAGGAGCAAAATATCTTGCCAATGCCTTACGACAAAACAAAGTAACACTATTATTCAGTTCTCTTCACTTTACGAATTAGTAACTACTTCGCATAGATACTTACCACATTGGGTCTCGAAAGGAATCGAATTGGTTCAGAAGGAGCCGCACATCTTGCCGAGGCTTTAAAACAAAACAAAGTAACACTCTATCCTCTAGTGCTCTTCATTAGACCAGTTTCTTACTATTTCGCACAGGTACTCGTCACATTCAATCTCAGTAATAATGAAATTGGCTCAGACGGAGCTACACATCTTGCTGAAGCTATAAAACAAAACAAAGTAACATTTTATCCCCTTGACCTTTTCATTATACCAGTTACTCACTATTTCACACAGACACTTGTCACATTCAGTCTCAATAGTAATGGAATTGGTTCAGAAGGAACAGGATATATTGCTACCGCTCTACAACAGAATGAAGTAATGTTGTCTTCTCTTCCTATTATTTATTCATTCTACTATTTAGACACTTACCATGCTGAACCTAATGTATAATTCGATTGATGATCAAGGAGCACAATATCTTTCTAATACTTTAATACAAAATAAAGTTATATTATCCCTACCTAATCTTCAGCGTTGTCATTTTATCACACTCTTACCATTCAATTTAGACACTGACCAAGTTAGATCTGACAAGTAACAGCATTGGTGATCAGGGAGCAGAATCTCTTGCTAATGCTCTACAACAAAATAAAGTAATATTACCTCTATCCGATCTTTAAACTTCTCATCGTATCATACTCTTACTATTGAATTTAGACACTAACCAGCTTATATCTTTCAAAAAATGATATCGGTGAGAAGGTAGTAGAATATCTTAAGAACGTTCAAAAACAAAATACAGTAAGATTATTTATTCTCATTTTTAACTTTTTCATTTTGTCACTTCTGCACTATTTGACATAGACTCTCACTACATTGGAACTCTATAACAATCGAAATAATCGATCATACGGTCGACCTTTCGACTAATATATTAAGAAAATATTAATAAAATGATTCCGAACTGAACCGTTTTTTTTCTAGTTTTCAATACAATAAGCTAGCATTTATTATAACTGCTTTGATTTTTTATGAAAAATTTAATTTTCCTACTTTGATACACAATAAATATGGACACTGTAAGGTGTCTAACTCAATATCGTCAGGAAAATGTTAATATGAGATGATGATGTATCACATATCTTGGAAGATCTCCAGCATATGATACGGATAAGGTGACCAGACAATTCGTTGCGGACAATTCGTCGCATGGACAATTCGTTGCAGGACAATTCGTCGCCGGACAATTCGTCGCA
>JAJEKB010021741.1:1106376-1118273 GCA_022393335.1 Macrotrachela quadricornifera | reverse complement strand
TTGGATGGTAGTTTCCAAATTGCAACGGCAATCAATGCCGCTACAATTGCAATCGACACAAGACCTATTCCCCACCGACGATATTTGTTTTTACTTGTGTTTCTATTCAAAATAAATAAACTTTCATAAATATTTGCTTCATTTATAGTAGTTAAATCTGTATGTATATATATAGAAAGAAGAACGTTTTTTTGTTTGTTCTCAGTACATTTCATCTCTGTAATAGTCAGTGCAACCAAATTTTCTATGGCATACCCTTTCATCCATGGGAAAGTTAATGACTACCTCTTGTTGAAAAAAAAAATCAGTTCTTCACCCTCACACTCACCCATCCGCAAGATGTTGTAAACCTGAAGTTCTAGGTGAAGTGGATGTGTGATTGTGTTGAGTTTTGATAGAAGCAGGATTTTTGTGCATGACTATCAGAAAATAGATTTCTTGAATGATTTTCTTCTAAATATAGAACCAAACAACTATGGGATTGGGTTGGAAAACATGATCAAATGCGGTGAGGGTTCGACGGCATCGGAACTGATTGAGATTAGAATATACTTCGAGGTGTACTTGAAAATATATAAAATTTTTATAAGCTACCAAGGTCTTCTCAATCTACATGTATAAGGATAAAGAATGTCTCACTGTCGAACAATCTTTCAATGTCAATATTCTACATTTATTAAGACCTGATTCGAGACTTGAAATAGATCTGAGAATCGGAATCAAAATTCCCATAGGGGAAACATGGTGGTTGTATATATCTACTTAGATCATATCAAAATTAGTGTCGTCCCGATCTTAATTTCGCACAGAACGCTTAAGAAAAATTTCTTTTTTTTATGAACAGATAGTGTTTTTTGCTTTGTCTTTCTGTGTTATTTGATCACTATTCAAATGATCTTATAATAATAAAATTTCGATAAGAATTGTTTTTGATGCAAACTCGTTGGTATCATCAGGTCATAATGCGTGGAACATTTTTGCATCTCGTTTTATTATTAGTTAATAGGTTCTATTAAAAAGCACAATATACCACAAGATGCAGCGTGAAAAGCTCTACAATTTACAAAGAACCATTATAAAAAGATGCAATAGGAAAAATTAGAATTCATCTATTATCAAAAAAATAATGTCGTTTTCGCAATGTCAAATTTTGATCGGTCAGACTTTTGTCCATTTTGAAAATAAAAAATGCAACTATAAAATAAGCAGTCCTTTATAAATTATAGAGCTTTTCACGCTTCAACTTGTGGTATATTTGGTTTTTTTTTAACACAACTTACTCAGTGATAATAAAATGAAATGCAAAAATGCCGCATGTTTTTGTGCTACACCCATTATGATACAAATGATACCAGCCAGTTTGCAACAAAAACAATTCTTATCGAAACTTTATTATTATAAAAACATTTGAATAGTGATCAAATAGCATAGAAAGATAGACAAAAAGACGCTCTATCATTTCATTGAAAGAGAAAGTTTTCTTAAGCGGTCTATACAGAATTAAGATTGGGACGCCATTACTTTTGGTATGCCCTAAGTAGTTTCTACGAACTAGGCTTATAAGATCTTCTGAAGTACAATGGTATATTGTTTGTATATATTAGGGGTGAACTTTGCTGGATAACGGCGAGTGCTTCTGCTAGTATGTACATATATTCTATAGACATCATTATTGATATGGTTTATGATAAGACTTGGAGAAATATGTTGTGTTAATTCAGGAAGTATAAATAGATCTGATTTTTTTGGGAAAAAAAGTTTTTCAATTTAAAAAAAACTTAAAGAAAAAACTTCCATCGATTATTATTGATAAAATAAAATTTTGATTTTTCTTTGCTTTACTGTTGTCATATATAATGTGTTAAACTTATACTTACGGTGGTTTTTGTGATATTCGTCTCTGACCAGTGTCGACGGATTCACCACCTTCATTCGATATTGTTGTTCTGACGTCTATTTCTTCAAGTAAAACAAAGAAAAATAATGAAAGATAAGAATTAATATAAAATTCATACTTTGATACTTTGTATCTGAGGCCATAATTCTGTTTGATATAATAAAATCTATGAAAATAAAGAAATTTTTATTTAATTCTTTTGAATTAATTAAATGATGGTCGAATGATTCTTCACTTTGAACTATATGAAAATACATTCTATTGTATGTTACTGAATAATTCGAATCAGTTTGATCCTCGAAAATACTTTTGAAAGTTTCAATTTCTATCATTAAGTCATTGTGATTAGAGGTGTAAGCCGTCAGCTGATTTTTGCTGAAGCCGACGGCTGGTAGCCGATATTTTTGCTAGAGCCGGCGTATCTCCAAGCCGCCGGCTTACACCTCTAGGCACAAATAAAAGTTCTTCTTGTTCATTTAAAGTAGTAAAACTTTCCCAGGTCGTAAACGATCGTATATCTCCGTGTCGTATACGCTCGTGTTGCGCCGTATACGGTCACCGAGATATACGATCGTAATACGGAGACGGGTAACACGGCAAAATACGGTGGCATACGATCGTATCGTGAACGTATACAGCCGTTTACACACGTGTACGGACGCCGTATTCGTCGACCTGGGTTCTTTCATATAAAAGAATTTCGAAGATGATAGCTTGAAACATATCGGAAATAAATGCGGAAACTTCGGATTTTATCCGAAAGCTATGTGTACTACAAAAAGTGCACGAGACAGATGAGTCATCCTAGGATGTCTGAACACCAAAATTATCATGCGAAATCCTTTTTATGAGTACGACCTCCGTTGACTGTTGCTCATCCGAAAGGATTTGGGATCGAATACAGCTAGTGGCGTAACCACTGGGAGGCGGGGCATAGGGGTGCAATGCTCTCTCTGTAAACGGTTTTGCTCCTCCTGTAAATGTCTCTTACCCAGTCCAAAACCAGTTTTTGCTCGCCTGTAAAAATTTTTTTCTGCTAGCTTGCCCCCCACCCTCCCCTCTGTGCTTTCTCTGTAAAAATGTCCTGGTTACGCCACTAAATATAGGTCATACTTGAACTCGACCACTTAATTTACCTTAAGACAACCATTTTCTCATAAGTCGCTTTTCGTTGGTTACTGTTCAATCAATGGGATTTCGAGGCAAATGCATTACACAAGAAGAAGAAGAATGCCCTTGCCTTTCGGCTACCTTTCAGTATAGGGTGCTGTCCAAGGACAGTTTTATAAGCTCGATATTTTTTCTACAATTATAACTAGCTGCAACTCTGGACAGAAGGCTGGGATGAAGCAGAGTTCCTCCCGCTCAATTACTTGAGCTTCCCATACACACTGACTAACCACATACTAGCTACAGGAGCCATATGGTATGTTGACAATGTAATCAGCATGTTATCGAATGAGTGATCTGAGACAAGCAGCCATTAGTGACTTGTCCAAGATTATTTAATGTCTGGTGGCACCAAGGATTGAACACGGTACTTTGTGGGTATGTGTCGAACAGCGTAACCATTCAGTCATGGCGACAATGGAGTACAAATTCGAGTTCTCATACCTAGCAAACCTCGAAGCAACATATCTGTGATCAGAAAATAGGTCCCTAATTTTTGGTTAACGAGATCGTTGACAACATTGGAACCACTTCCCACATAGTTATATTTGCCGTATAGGTAACTTACGCTTCTTATTTATCTATATATTATATACTATTTTACAGCTTGTAAAATTCTGTATCGAATGTTATATAACAAACGGGGATTTTATGCGACTCTGATAGAAAAGTTTCTGACGAGAACGGCAATATATCGATCTTCTTATAGAATAAAAATTAACTATCTAGAGTGCTTGTTGGGCATTTTAACCTTGTTTCTTGAAAGGTTTGTCCTTTTGGGCTAAAGAGGGTTTCAATTAGATAGAAAACAGTTTAATCTATCAATTCACTACACCCAAGTTAGTAAGTTATGAGATAAAAAAGTGATATAAGCCAAAAACTGTGTAAATTCAACGAAATGGCATACTCTGAGAAGTGGTATTTTGAAATTTTTTACATGGTGCGCTAGGTCTTGTGTTTACTTTTTTTTATAGGACATAGATCTCATGAAGATACATTCCTTGCAGCAGTACCCACCATCCAGAAATTGGAAATTCAATAGCAACTCAAATAGAATTCAAGAAATTCTACAATGAGGGTGCTTGAAACACTGTTAGGCACAAACCAACTGAGGGTGCTACGAAGACTGGCACATAAAATCTAAATGTGGAAGCTTCAAACACTGAATTCCACTTGAATTCCTTGAATTCCCTGAATTTCCAATTTCTGGATGGCGGGTATATCTCATCTGGTGACCACTGACTCTGCTGTCAGAGTGATATCTTTAGAAATCACAGAAAAAGAGTTCAGATTCGTGTTTAGCTTGAAAAACTGGATAAGAAGAGTTATTTTTGAATGGATTTGCGCTTGTATCTAGCGAGATTACAATCGTAAGCAACCTCATGAATCTATAAGCGATATATGATAGATACAGACATCAGTATTTTCCTAATAAATCACCAGTAATAATAGCTAATGACGTTGGGTTTTTACCTTTCGATAGTCTTTTTGACTAGCTACAAAACCAGGCATTTGAGGAACCTCAAAACTACTGATCATCTGAGACATATTTGGGCAATCTGGTTTCTGGATGCAGTTTTTGTGCATTTTGAGACTCTTTTCAGGCGATATTTAGTTGGAATGCTACGATTTGGTTCAAAACTAATATCATATTCGGAATCAGCGTTAAAAACTGAGTCGATTTATATATGTTAAGAATAATTCTGAGAAAAAAAAAAATTTTTGCAAAAAATCCCTGTACCCCCTCTCAGGGATGGTCTGCTGGATAATGACGATTTTTTCGATAGCTCAGTCATTTCTTGACGGATCCTTCTCATCTTCGAACTCGACCGAGATATTGATGAGACAATTGTGTGCACAAAATTTCAGCTCAATCAAATGTAATTGTGAAGAGTTATCGTGTAAACGGCCGGACGGCCGGACGGACACACTGACCGATTCTATATGTGTACTCACTTTTTGAGTACACAAAAAATGCACACATTAGAATTTCATTCCATGCGTTAATCTCCCCTCAAAAAAATCCTTGAATTGCAAGATGTGGAGATCTAGCTGGGTGTGAGGATTTTTTTCATAGAAAATGTAAGATATATTTCGTCATTAAGACCAAATAAACTAATGTTAATGGAAAAGACTTATTGTCTGTGTCAATAGTATATATAAGTAGTTACTTACTTGATAATGGAGTAAGACTGTTTTGTTCTAAGTTGGAGTATGTCTAATTTCAAGCATTAGATGATTTTATACTAGTTTGTTATCTCTGTTTCTCAGTAACTTGAGAACAAAAGTAGATAGTAATCTGCATTTTTTACCATGGAACGTAAGATGTTCAAGGATGCTCGAAAAAAACGAATAGAATTTATCAGATAAAGGGTGACCGTATAAGTGGAAATACCCATCGAATGTAGAAAGTAACAAGTGGGATAAAATTCCATTACTCATAGTTCATAATCTATATATATAAAGAAGAAGGTTGTCTCTGTCTGCTAGTATTTTTTGCATTTGAACGCCGTATGAGTCAGCGACGCCAAGCGTTTCATGAAATACCTTGAGCCCAGACGGAGGTTGAAAGAGAGTCAGGGTAGCCAGGGAAGGGACGGAATGAAATTTCATACAGGCTATGATATATTGCAATTTTCGCCAATCTTTCAAAGACTTTAAAGTATTTGCCACTATTGAGAGATTATCCACTCCTTAGAATCACCTTTTTCCAGCGAGTGTTCGTATAGTATAACAGTTGACATGAGTAAAAAAAGACACTCACATTCACATACTATTTACTGAATTGACCGATTTACGCATGGATGTAAGTGTGTGCACGGTGGGACATATAGTAATCATATATAAAAAATCTCAAGCACGTTCTCTATATGCTTTCTGTCGTTTTCTGATATAATAAGTTTACAGTATGTAGATTTTCCGAGCAACACCGGGTATTACCGCTAGTATTTATATAAATATAGAAAAGCATTGTGGGTTTTACGAATGTATGATGATGATTTACAATGATAATCCCCTATCGTATGCCAGAACAGTTGATTGGGCTCATTGCTTCAGAGACAAACCTAACTATTAATGATAGTTCTATATACGGGTGATGCATTATTAACATCATAATAGAGAATATAATATTTTCGTGAACTGAGTTTACCATATATAATTGATTATATAAAACCCTATATATGTCACAGTTGACATTGGGATTTAGTTGAGATTAGAATGTACGAAAGAAAAAAAAATTAAAAATAATTTGCACCTATTAATATCAAACATACTAAAAAGAAAAAGATTTTTTATTTTGAAAATCATTTACAATGTAATCTTATGAATTTTATCGGTTCGCAAAATATTAATGTGTACTTAGGGTTAACCAAAAGTCCTGAGCCCAGTTTAAAGACCCTATCGGATAAGAAGACCTTTTCGAAATTGAAAAAGCAAGTATACCATTTTGTAGAGCAAATCAAGGCGCGTCGAATGGCATACATTGAATCTAATCTTCATAAGACTTTAGTGGAACTAGAGTCAATTAACTATTAGACAGTCATGTATTCAAAAAGTAATAGTACATAGAAAAACAATAATAGATCATTGAAAAATGGTACTTTTTTCTATGAGATAAAACGATCGAATATGGCAAGTATTTCAACTAGTAGCCCGAGAGAAACTCCACAAAACTGTATATAAAAATATTTTCCTAGAAATACTTTTCAATGACATCAACATCCGTAATAATCAATAACTGATGGTACTTTTGAGTACACGACCGTCTACTAGTAAGTTGACTAAAGTTCCACTGAAGTCTTACGAAAATCAGATTTAATATATACCATTCGACGCGCCTCGACTTGTTCTACAAAATGGTATATTTCGTTTCTCTATTTCGAATAGTTCCTCTTATTCGACAGGATACTTCAAAAGTTGCGATCAGAACTTTTGGTCAACCCTAAGTATTATTTTCATAAAAAAATTAAAATAAGATTTTGAAAAGAAAATTCTAATCTTACTCAATATTCGCTTTGTTTGTATGAGTCATATCATAATTAATCTATCCACTTTTATTTGTTTTGATATTCACAAAAAATATTATGATTCTTTCCTATAATATTAATATAATGTATCACATTTAATCAAAGATTTTTTAAAATTATTAGTTTTAGTAATAAAAATTAAATTCAACTATATTTACGAAAAAATAAAAATTACTCATGTCGAAGTTTTAATTATGGAATTTATTTTATTTTGTGTGTCGAAACAAATTTCTTCTTATAACAGGCATTTTTACCGAAAATGTCCATTTCAAAACAAGGTTTTCACATATCATAGAAAATCTAATTGGATGGATCGATTCTACACTAAAAAGGAAAGATTTGATTTGATTAAAACGTAATATTTCTACCAACCGCTAAATGTCTCTATGTCCTCGACTTAAAAAAATATGACAAGATAAAAAAAAAGATTTCCACTTCTACAAAAACAGAAGAGAAAATTTCTTAATCAAAAAAAAAGATTTCGAAGATAAAGAAACAAAATCTGACCAATCAATGAATGTCCTAATGCCCTCGACTTAAAAAACATAGCAAGAAAAAAAAGATATTAGTTGTAAAAATAGAAAAGACAGTTTTTCCTTGAGAAAAAAGTACCTTAAAAGAACTAACTATTTGTTCATCGATAACTACTATCTTATATTAGATAGATAGTAAAAAATCACTATTTCAATCTTAACTAGATTCCAATCCCTACTGCAACATATATTTCAAATGTGAATAATGTTTGCTATTTATCCAAGTATGCAATTCGTAACTGCCTTCGATCATCACAGTTCTAAAAGTTTTAAATTGTGTTATTCACCATTTCAACAGTTATATGATTCACATATAGATTATCATTGATGTACGATAATTCATTCCTGCAACAACGATCTAATTCAGAAACTGTAATGAGTGAAGAGATAATCGATTAATATAGACGGTTAGCATACACTAGGAGCGTTGGTAGAGAGTGCTCGGGCATTTGCTATATGGCTTTGGGTTTCTTAAACTTTTAGTTAGCAATAGTTTGGAACTTGCTTCAGACCTAAGCATGATATAGGAAGTGTTTCCGGACCTGCTATTTTACTTTGCCATTTAATAGAACAGAAAAGAACAAGTAACGTTCATTGATTGTCGATTCACTTAGTCCTAGACAGAGACAATGAAGATGTCGATATAATTGCTTATGGATGTGAACAAGGATTCAATATGCTTGGTTGGGTGTAACAGAATAACTTGGCTATAGTGCTCGTCTAGTAACTATAGTTGCAACAGTTCTGGAGAAGATCATAAAGATTACCGTGTGATTATGATTTAAATTAATCCACCAATACTGGTTAGAAATGGCGATCATTGTTTAATTATTTGTTTTGACTGAATTGTTATTCAATGTTTTAACAACAACTAGGTACTTTGTCAATAATTTAGAATTTTATTAGTGAGTTTGGACATAAAATTATGAAAAGCAGAAATCATATTCTTTAAATAATTTCATGCGATTCTTTGTTTGAATTTAAACTGTCTTTCTATAAGCATTTCTTGTGTGCATATCAATATCGATGTCCAATCGTGAGAATAACACTACTCAAATACGAAAACCCTTTGCATTCGATAATACTAATTTTTATGTATATGACCGTTTGGCTGCTACTCTTTTACATGAAACGTTTTCATATTTTAGCGTGAACTACAATGATATTGTAAGCACAAATGCGAATTTTGATAATTATATTATTTAAGCGCTGTTTCTATTTGAAAAAATTTGATCACATTTTTCAACGAATATGATTTTTATTTATTAGAATTCTATGTTCACACTCACTTATAAAAATTTCAATTTATTGATAAAACATTTAGTTTTTGATGCAGTATTGAACAAAAATCCAATTAAATTAAATAATTAAACAATGATCGTCATTTTCAATCAATACTGCTTAATTAGTTTAAATCACACTAATTAGGTGATTGTTATAGTCTTCTCCTTGTTTATTCGAACTACAATCGAACTGTAGTTTCAAGTGGTCATTTTGACCGCGTTACCGACAGACGGACAGGTAGACACAGTTGAATTTCGTTTTCTAGACCCTATCCTTTCGGTCTAGGATATAGAACAAGAATAAATTTCATATACTCATCTATGTGATAAATGGAAGTCTCTTTTCTTCCTCAAATTCACTCTGAATAAATAACTGCTTTTTTCACTGTCGCATGAATAACAGATGAGCTTATACTTATAGCTAACTTTATGTGATATAGGCAATTAGAAACAGTTTATAAAATAATGAAAGTTTCTTTCTGTACTTCAGAGGGATCCAGAACGAGGAGAGATATGAGAGAAAGTGTGATCGCTCCCTCTTCCTCTAATAATCGAAATCTGTCGTTAGATCGTCGACCGAATCTATGAAGTTTTGTGACAACTAGAAGAAACCAAATTGTTTTTATCGGAAACTCACGACGGAATATGGACATCATTTGGTAGTATAAAATAAAAAAATGAAAAGATACAGATAATAAGACTATCATTCATTTTTATTACTTCAAATAATAAGTGTGACGTTTCGTTCTACCTAGGAACATCCTCAGACACGTATAAGTGAAAGAGAAAGTTAGAAAGTATATAAAAAGTTATAGGATGTACGTGTTTTGTCTCAAACATTCCAATGCAAGGGGAAGAAAGATGAGTCATCTACATTAAAATGTTTGAGACAAAACGCCTACATACTATCACTATATATATACTTTCTAACTTTCTCATTTACTTATACGTGTCTGATCAAGTCGTTAAGTAGAACGAAACGTCACACTTATTATTTGAAATAATAAAAATGAATGATAGTCTTATTACCTGTATCTTCTCACTAGAGAAGTGTCACAAATGTTTCACCTATTTCAAGTCGGTATTGTGTGCATCATGTAGTCTCTAATGAATTATGAAAATCCTGAGAAAAGTTTGAGCTTATTACTTATTGTAAGTGAGGTACTGCGTTTTGACGATGTTTTTTAACAGAATGCCGTGGTTCCTCTCAGCGAGGTGAGAAGAATCAATTTTCGAATTTCCACTTGAAACTTTGCTCAGAGATCAACTTTAACAAGAATAGTTTATTGTTTCAAATTTCAGATATTTTTGTTGTTCTTATCTTGAAATATGAACATCGTATCTGTCTGTATATATGGGCAATAAAAAGTAAAATGTTTACTACAGTCGAATCGTAGAATAGGAAGTGCAAAAATAACTGAAACTGGAAACAATAAACTATATTTGTTAAGGTCCATATCTTTGCAAAATTTAAAGTCAAAATGTTAAAATTGATTCTTCTCACCTCATTGAGGGGAATCGCGGCATTCTGTTAAGAAATATTATCCAAATGCAGTATCTCACCTTTAATAAGGTATGAGCCCAAACTTTTTTCAGGGTATCCATAGTTCATTAGAGGCTACATGAGGCACATAGTACCGACTTAAAAGGGGTGAAATACTGGGAGTACTTCTCTCGTCCGGTTCAAACAATGGTTTTTGCTAGGAAATTGTGAAGAAATGTAACAATATTTCGCTTCACACAAAAATAATCACCACATCAATGTAATTGACCACAAATTCTGTCATTTTTTGCTTTTATCAGTTTTGTGTGTTTTCTACTTTCTATAGAGCTGGTTTCAAACAGTGATCATTAACGTGGGTACTCCTGACGACTAAACTGTTAAAAGTCATTGCACCGCTTGTTTCTTTTGAAACAATAAGGAAAAGAAGACTTTTGCATAAATCTGAGGAGGATTTTCGTGAAGCGAAAAAAAACAGCTGTATAAATACAATTAACATGAAAAAATTTCAGGTCAGTTATTTTTTACTTCGGAAATAGCATCATTTAGAACAATTCTTGCCAGTGATGTAACCGTTCTCAGTGACTAAAATATTTAAGAATTTTCTGAAACAAAACATGAACACATTGTTTTCTAAAAGTTGCCAAAGAAAGTCGACTTTTTCAAAAAGGTTACCAAAATTTTTCGCTTCGTGAAAAAATTTTTGACTCCTTCATCTTGTTTAGCTTCAAATGCCAGTGCCGAAATCATCAAAAATGATTCAAATGTTAATTAAATTACATCATGGAAAAAATTAAACATATTTACATATATTGTGCACTCCCGTAGCATAATCCTGGCTATATCTCTGGTATACATTCATACATATTAAATAAGACATGAGCTCCCAGGGCTAGAAATTTCATCACTGATGCAGGCTCCAAACTCTTGATTTTCTATCAGTGTACATCGAGTAGTCTAAAAGGTATATCTATATTTTCATATATATGGTTAATTTAGTTAGCCTTGTAATGTCTATAGATTAGGGATGATACGAACTACACACAGGCAATCATACAAATGATATGATACTTCTTATAGCTTTCAAATAAAACCAGTTTGGAAATTTCTTGAATGCATCATGTTGACCTAACTCATAAATAGAAGGGAAAAAATGAATTAAGATTTAATGATTACTCCTAATCTGTGAGATCTTCTCATTATGTGCTATCTTTTATGTCTCATACAATTGACAGATGCTAAAGTCAAACTGGAGAAAATCATTAAGATAATAGTCGCATGCGAAATAAAATCAATACTATAAATTGTGTTTCACTAACTGAAAATATTTTTTATTTTATTTATAGCTATTTATTTATTATCTTATAGTTTTACTAATTAATTGCGAAACGGACATGTGAAAACAAATAAATTAATGACGCAATACTTAACTATTTCCTTATCGTAACTGGTTTTTTTTTCACTTATACTACTAGGGTCTGAAGA
>JAJEKB010021741.1:1031281-1086376 GCA_022393335.1 Macrotrachela quadricornifera | reverse complement strand
GCACACGGAATTCCTGCAATTCCTGCAATTCTTGCACATTCCTGCAACTCCTGCAATTCTTGCACATTCCTGCATTTCCTGCAACTCCTGCAATTCTTGCACATTCCTGCATTTCCTGCAATTGCACCTTTATGTTGACCAACTGAAAGATGTGCCTGGAGATTCTCACCCTCACCCTCACTCTCACCCTCATACCCATAGGCTGATCTATAAGTTAATCAATCTAGATGTTCAATTGCAGGAAATGCAGGAATGTGCAGGAATGTGCAGGAATGTGCAGGAAATGCAGGAAATGCAGGAATGTGCAGGAATTGCAGGAATTCCGTGTGCAATTTATCAGATCTCCAAGTTCATCCTTCATTTACTCCATATAGATGTGCAATTGCAGGAAATGCAGGAATGTGCAAGAAATGCAGGAATGTGCAAGAATTGCAGGAAATGCAGGAATGTGCAAGAATTGCAGGAAATGCAGGAATGTGCAAGAATTGCAGGAAATGCAGGAATGTGCAAGAATTGCAGGAATTGCAGGAATTCCGTGTGCAACTCGATAGATCTCTAGCCTCATCCTTCATTTACTCCATATAGATGTGCAATTGCAGAAAATATAGGAAATGTAGGAATGTGCAGGAATTGCAGGAATTCCGTGTGCAATTCGATAGATCTCGAGGCTCATCCTTCACTTACTCCATATAGATGTGCAATTGCAGGAAATGCAGAAATTGCATGATGTTGATAGAGATAGATTGAATGCAATTCCTGCATCGAGTGATATCGAGTTTGGAAGTGCAAGCAATTGCAGGAATGTGTAACTTTTGGGAATAGGATGACTGCTCGAATTTTCTAAACAATGTATCATTGATTCATCATTTACTCATCTTCAATCAATTTCTTTGGATGGAATTACATCAGATAAACTAATGATATTTCTGTTTTATTTCAATTCTCTACCTCAACTCTCATCTTTGACAATATTTCTTAACAGTGATGATTTTTGCAATCTGACTGCAATATATCAAATAATTCTTCAGTTACATTCCTTGAAATATAATTATTTCATATTATTTGAAGAAATTGAACCAATGACTTTGATACCGTTTGCTGTAAATGAACGATTTAGCAATCTAGAATATTTGAATATGGGACACAAATGCACTCTGAATACACTTATTTCAATACTCTACCATACACCCCGATTACATCATCTAACTTGTGGAGAATTGCTTAGATCGAATGAAGATATGGATGAACAAGTATTATTAACGCTACCAGATTTGATATATATTCAAATTTGTTATTGCTTTATAGAATTTGATGAATTTGAAAAATTTGTGAAAAAAATAAGTGGTCAATTGAAAAAGTTGAAAATCGACCGTTTTTATGATGAGATTTATATCGATCCTAATCGATGGAAACAATTAATTTTACAACACATACCCTATTTGTTGGAATTTCATGTACAATGTCCCATAAATATTGATGACAATTTTAAAGAAATGTATTTTGATACATTTATTGAACAATTTAATTCGCGATTTTGGGTCGATCGCAGATGGGTTTTTGGACTTGAGTTCAGTCATAAAAAAATATTTTATTCTATTAAATCCAATCGGTATATTGAAGAATAATCTGTTATTATTAATATATTGATAGCTTTTGTTTTTTTTAGTGACTTGCAGTGCAAGTTGAACGAAAAAATAGATATGATCACATATTATAATCAAAGTTCATGTCATGATTTGACACCAAATATCGACAAATCTTCTACTCAATTTTCTCAAACAATTGAACTTTCCATATGGGATAGTGATTGTTTGGCATCAAATATATCAATAATTGACAAGCTATATCCCATGTTAATTGCATTACAAATTAATAGTTTATATGTTTACTTATATGAAATACCCATTTCTACATTCTTAACACTGATATATCTTTTACCAAATCTTCAGTTGTTAGAAGTAGCACATTTACCATTTCTCGAACTCAAAAAGTTATCCAATGAAGATACAGAAAGTCTTCGTTTAGCGTCAAATAACAATAAAATTACAAAAGTTTGGCTACGGAGAAATTTCGAATGGTTAGAATTGGTTATTGATCTTTGTCCTCGAATTGAATATCTCAACATAACTTGGATGGTAGAAGCAGATTTAGAAAAGTTTGTACGACTTATTTTGATGAAAACTATGACATGTATTCCTCATCTTCATTCATTACAAATGTATATTCACAATGGAAACGATGAGATGATTCGAAAATTACAAAAAATGATCAATTTGGAAAAATTTCGTACTGACTTTATAATCAAACGTTCAGGTGGTTTTATCACTTTGCAGTTGAAATCAGAATAATTCATTTATTTTGATTTGAATTCATCTAATCTTTTTTTCTCTGAGATCAATATAATTTCGATAAATATATTTCCTCTATTCTATAAATATTAGCAAAGTTCTTTTAATATTATTCGTGATCTATCCTTACCGATAGATAAACTAGAAGACAAAGAAGTTTAAGGATGAAGCCTTTAGATATTCAACAGTTTCTATGAATACAAAATGGATGATTGGGCTACAAAGAACTTGTCTAATAGTTTAATGTAGAAATATGAATACTAGTAAAAAAAAAAAGCAGTCAGCAGTTTTTACATTTCATGCAATCTTCTTCGTGACATTTTGTACAATATTTTCGATCTTTCTTCTTGCATTGACGTCAAGTTTTGATGTAGTCGTTGTCGTATTTACAAGTATCAATCGATTTAAAATTCATATAAATATGATATATTTGCATAAAAGTTATTGTTGGTAGTATATTCGTGTGAAAGAACGTACTAACGCGAAATTGGATGTGATAAAATCAAGTAACAATGTGAAACGGATATTTCTCTTTATAATACCGTCTTTAGTAGCAATGTAAGTGACAGAAAAGGAAAATACTTCATCGGGAATATGTTAGAAAGGGAAAATATATATTACACCTAATATCTAATATATTCTATTTTTAATTTGATATGCTTTCAAACTTTCAATTATATAAAAATTTTATCCAAGAACAGTTATATTTTTATTTATTATTTTATAATATAATTGTTTATAAATATTTTGGTTTTTCTTAGATCAGTTCAAAATATTTTAAATTGAATTGTATTTTTATTCTAAATTCATGTTTGTTAAATAGAGTTCATTATTTTGATGTTTCATTCCATCATCGTTATTATCATTGACTTCTTCATTTTGTTTTCTACATTTTCTAATAATATTAACAATTCCATTGACTATTAAAGGTATTAATATAGTTAAAAGCGTTTTTAATCCACCAAGTATACCAAGACAGGCTGTTATGACTTCAATTCCTTCTCGATGTATTTCAACTAAATATGAACATGATAATGGTTTACATTCCGAATAATATTGTTCATATGATATAGCAGAATTCCAATCTTCAATAAATAACTTTTCTATCATATCTTTTATTTTTGTATCTGGAGAATATCGACTAATAGAAGATGAGCTAAGAGGAATAGCTGATTGTAAAATTCCTAAACTGTCAAGGCAGGTTTTATTATATAAACAACTAAAACTCGAAAGAAATAGACTTTCGACGATCGAACATCCAGTATAAACATCCGGTACGTAAATCGTATCTGTTACATTACCTATACTATTATAAGAATCTATACGAGCTTGCGATGTACAAGATGAATTTTCAACACATGAGCACGTATTATTATTTTTATCGTAATAATATGAATAGGAATGGAAATTAACGCGATAATAATCGACTGTGGTTGCGTAAAAATTCGAACCATATCCAAGCATTACTTGATTACCATTAAAAAAACTTCTTAATAATTGAACAGATCTGTTGAATGAATTTGTTGTTGTTTGATCAAATAAATTGATGAATGATTGCGCTTGTGATATAAATAGTTGTTGTTCAATAACGTAGCCACTTACTAGATTTAATGCATAAAAACCATTTAAGCTATCCATAACTGTTTGTTCAGATAAGATACAAAAATCTCGAAGAATAGTAAACATATTTGTAATAGAAATTGGTTCATAGCGTGAAGAATTTCTTCTCACACGATCAAGCATGATAAGCTGATCTATGGTAGACTTTTGAACAAAATAACTCGAACAATATTGATGAAATCTTGGATTAGTTTTGATAAATTTTTCATATTTAATAGCGACATTTTCACATGGACAACGAAGTGAAGATGAATATTCTTTGTTTAAATGTCGATACGTATCTAAATCTGGTTTTTCATCAGTTTTTGTTATGGTGCGTATTGTTAACGAATAATAACTTGTAAGTACAATAAGACTAATCATTAATGAAATTAAGAAGATATATGTCGATATTGTACCCGATAAAAGCAACTGACGTTTTTTATTAACTATAGGAACTTTGAATATATTAAATTCAGAAAGTTTTGTTTTGATTGTGCGAAACATTGTTTTAACTGAAAATGAATAATAAAAGTAATTCAATTGTAGACACTTTTTTAAAAATCATTCTTCTCTCCTTAAACTATGTGTATGCTAGGTAAACATAAGATGGGAGTAATATGGCATTTCTATGTAAATACAAATCAATTTTGATTAGCTTTTTCTGCGCAATACAATTCAAATGTAGGAATTCTTCAACATTTAAAACTTCTACACATATCTTTGTCATCTTTTATAATATATACTGTTTTTTCTAAAGCTAAATAAAACCTTGCCATAATTTATTCAACGATTGTAATGATAATATATATGGTATTTTAGTTAGTTGACTCTGAGACGATCGATTAATACCTAATTCCAAGTCAAACGCGAAAGTTTAAAAAACGCATGTATTTGCAAGAAATTTTGTAAAACATGCGTTTACTTGCAAAAGACTTTTTATTTTTGTTATTTTATGCGCGATCTTGTAAGGCATTTGAAATATTTGGAATTTTCTGCGAATGAATGCAGGTTAACAAAACATGCATTCAAATACAACTTTTAAGGTTTTACAGTAAAACATGCGAGATCATGCATGTACTGATCTTGCATATTCATACAAGATATATAACTCGTCTGAAAATACCTAAGTACCAACTGCATCTATCCGCAAGATAATCAGACCTTCTTGAAATTCTGCATGCCAGTACAGAAGAATTCTATTTATGAAAATGAATAATGAAGTGATCGTGCATTGCCATGCAAAACTTGACTATTTTGTAGTACAAATGCTGGTCCATGCAAGAATTTAGTTTTTTTATCAACATGTATTTATTTATTTCTCTTAAAAATGGAATCACTCTTTTATAATCACACTATATTAGTTCAAAACACTTATTCAACTTTGTGAAATTCTTCATAGTTACTCACATTCATGTACATGCGTGTCCGAAAGTTATCGGTTAATCATTATACACTTCACTTTTCATTGGATTTTTAATTAAAGTAAATGATCGAATGGTGAAGAAGTTCGCCTTATAAATCGAAGTATAGATGTTTGAATCTTATCTCTAAAAAAACAACGTCTGCGTGTTCACGCGTGACTGTAAGATGTGCTTCATTTTTTGGCCATTCTAGTGTCGACTTGCATGCACACGCAAGTAGTTTGGGCTGTGACGGATTCATTATCATGCGTTTATATGCGGTTTTTGTAAAATTGTATTTGACTAGGTTACTGTTTTCTGTTGAAAAAGAAAGCTTATTGATATATTTTAGGAAGACTCATATGTCATCATTTCACTTGCACACAAAATTGTATTTTTACAATTAAGACGAATATATCTATTCAATATGTGATACATATATTCAACTGTCAAATGCAGGTAAACATTATTTTTTAGATATAAGTATAATTTAATGAGATGAAGAAAATTATACAAAAAATTCATATTCTTGGCCTATTTTGATAAAGATTTGGTAATATGAATATCGAAGAAACTAGAGTTTTTTTTAATGTAGAGTGTTCTTTTAACAGTTGCGAGCTTTAATTGTTTTTATTTAAATGATGCAATCAATCTCAATATGAAGTTATTTTATTCTAATTATCGTATCATTTAAATAATACTTCTATGTTAAAATGTCGTTGTCTCGACGCTTCAGAACCAAGAAAAGTTAAGAAAACAAAATAAGAAAAATCTAGCTTTTCTTCGTTGTTCACGTTTTCGAATCTTTGTTGAAACAGTCCATAGGCATAACCCCCATTTATAATTTTCTTAGTCTTATTGGGTTCTATTCATAGTCAAAAGATGAGATTGACGTGGGTTTCATTCTAAAGGGTAGTTCCTTCTATAATTGGTCAATTCATTTTCTTTTTCGGTGAAAAAATAAAAATAAAAAATCAACTCTCACCCATCCGTCACTCTCATAGTCAACACTGTATTTACATAAAAATGCAACATTACTCTTTTTTTACATTTACTCAAACATATACATATATTAATGAGAGACGAATGACTTAGATGAAAGTTTGTTTTTTTTAAATACGAAGAAGTATTGTTACGATTGGATTAGTTTTATTATTCATTTTCAGTCAAAACAATATTTCACAGAATTAAAAAAAAAATTTCTTTAGTTGGAAAAAACCGCCACCTTCTTATATTGGATATACTGAATGTTAGGGGTGTCAATTTCGTGTTTTGTTTCCAAGAACTTTAGATCGCATAGACGTTCTCGTTTTTCATAATATAGTATTTATTTCACTTTTCAAGAGAAATACGGATCGATTTTCAAATATTCTCATTTTTTTTAGAGAAGAATTTGAGAGCATTCATACGAAACTATTGAGGGTCAGGATGAGGATAGATATCATTGGTGTCGACTCGTGTTTTTTATTATGTTTATAGATGCATGTATTCATATCAAATTACATGAAATAAAACTCAAGAGAATATATTATCATATTATAAAATAAGTAATTAAATCGCTTGAATTGTAAAAGAAATATTGACATAAACGTTTCGTTCGGACTTTTGGAACACACTGTATAATACCAACGCTAAACAGCTGAATAGTTAAAACCATAGTTAAGTTATAGCATCAATACACTTCAACAACTTGCATTGGCAATTATTAAACAAAATTTGTCAAATCAGATGATCATTGACAAATAGTGACAGTCTTTTTTTTCCTCAATACTGATTCATCTAATATATGAAAATGAGGTGTAAATTCGATAATGCTCAATAAATTGTATGTGAAATCATGGTTGCAAAAATTTGACTTCTTTCGATTCTTGGATTACAATATAATTTAAGTTTAAACATAATTTTCTTACTCTTGATAAACCTTTTTCATACATATATAAATATTAATATTCTCACATATTTAATGATCTTATAAGTTATTCATCAAATTATTACATTTCGTTTAGATATGATGCATATAATGAACATCTCAATTGTTGTAAGAGAAAAAACAAATTCTTAGGTAAAGGAATATATCATTGTATTATTTGCATTATAAAGGGATTGTCTACAGGAGAATATCTCTGATATTCTTTTGAAAATAGTTATTATGAAAAATCATTTTGTTTTTATTTTGATTACAATATAAAAGAAAAAAAATAAATATTTTATAATATAATTAATTGAAGATTCCAATAGTAAATCCTATAATAAATAAAATAATTTTGAATAAAAATGATGATATTGTTTGTCCATGTCTAATGTCGGATTTTTTTTAAAGTACCAACGACTAACTTTTGAATAAGTTTTCAACGGTTCAAGCAATAGAGATTGGCTTTTGAACGTTAGAAAGAGTAGGTTGATCTATATAAAATTACGTCAAAATGTAGCCCAAATCCGTCTGAATTCGTACTAAAAATTTT
Organism: Macrotrachela quadricornifera; assembly: GCA_022393335.1. NCBI lineage: Eukaryota > Metazoa > Rotifera > Eurotatoria > Philodinida > Philodinidae > Macrotrachela > Macrotrachela quadricornifera. Next base: position 1,078,564 of record JAJEKB010021741.1, on the reverse strand, counting down.
AAATGTTGCGTCTTGTTCTCAAGGTTTTTTCCCTGCCGCTTTGATATTAAAGCATGACAATTTTAGCGTAAATTCAGATGGATTTGGGCTACATTTTTGCGTAATTTGATATGAATTTGTCACAAAAACTCATGAAAATAGGTCGCAAATAAAATATATCTCCGGAAACAAATACAGAAAAGACTCTTTAATCTATTGAACTTTATATAGATCAATGTCCCTCAACATGCTCTTTCTAATGGCAAAAAAATGATCTCTACTGCTATGAGCCGGTGAGAACTTATTCAAAAGTCAGTCATTGATACTTTAAAAAAAAATCCGACATTAGCTGGAGGTACTTAAAATCCTAGTATTTCGTTTCAAACCTCTACTTTTGTCTGATGTTCTCCTTGCAAATTGAATAATTCTCATCGTCATTTTCATTTCACATCTAGCCGAAATTCTGCCCTTCTTGAATTTAGACCGACATCAACCTGTAAAATATGGCTAACCTTTTATGAGCATAATGAGTTCATCCAACATGACATGAGGTTCTATTCATACGATGAGAATATGTCGGCCGATATTTAGAGCTGGGATGTCTCAACTCGTTACGAAAACTTTGCAGAACTTTCGTAACTAAGTTGTATTGGATTCATAAACAAATTTAAAGATTCATATTCTATGAAAAAAAGGGTATTCATAGCGAATATTTTGGTATAAAACTATCTGTTAAGTCAGCAAGTGTTGTCCTTTTGCAACAACTATAATGTACCTAAACGTTCTAAACATGCGGTATTATTCTATATATTAATTATCTGCAACATACTCATAGATGTCATAGTCACTTCTTAGCATTTACTCTTCCAACATTGTTTATGTGATTACATAACTATTTCTTGTTGCAGCTGTTGACTTAAAGTGAAGAGATTGAATTGCGTGCTATTATTTCTATATGATTTTCTTTTGTGACTCGTTCAATCTTCTCGCTCTTTATATTTTACTTGGCTCTTGTTAATTTTGGTTGTTCTTAGGAAATTAAGTCAGAAGAAAAGATAAATACATGTTTGTAATTGTCTTCTGATTCTCTCTCTATGCTCTTGAATTTTTTTCGTCATATTTTCTAATGAAATATTAACTTCAATATAAAAGCTTTGTAAAATTATATTTCGAAACTCCTGTCGGTAACATCTGTTTAGAGATCATACTAACTGTTCTGCCGTTATCACAGCCATGTAAGAGTGATATGAAAGCCTTATAAGATCAAAAGAAAACTCTGTGACAGTCGATATCTAAGTTCTGTTTTTTATGATTTATGCATTTTATCTTGTTACGAATTAATACCTTTCCTTTCGGATGAAGTTCAAATTTTATCAATGAGAAATTTTCAGGATCATATCTCTAGGTTATTGATATCATAGAAATGATATCAATAGAAAGCAAAATAGCTAAGCTTTGATATCCAAAAATTTTTAATAGCCGGTGAAGGTCGATCGGACCGATTGCAACTATGACTCAGACCCATATTTTACATGATTTTAGTATTTGTTTTTGCACAGTTCTTCAAAATGAACATCTGTCGTTGAATTACAAAATAAATATTTATTGATCGATCTTTCTGAGCAAAACGTCTTTGTGCAGTCGACAGAAGTCTTTTGTCATGAAACAATCTAATATAGAACAATATACTACTAGCATTTCTCATATATGATTAAAAAAAAAGGTATTATTTCGTTAATATAAGAGGAAATTGCAAAAGTAAAATATAATACGCATATGTGTGCAAATATTAGTGAATATTTTTATCATCGTAACAACACAAAGCATGACAAACAGTAAGAAAAAAAGGTAGAATATTGAAAATAACGATATATGCATGCAAGGACAATCGCCAACGTGTAACAAACTGACTCATTAAAGCAAATGTGATACTTCATTGATCACATCATATGAAGTAAGAGAGAAAAAACCCAGTCATTTCGTCAACGATATATGCGCAGTAAAATCACTTGTAAGCATACGACAAACAATTCGAATACCCCAAATCTTTTATTACGTAAGTATACTTCATTTTCAATATTATTAGACTTGTAAAAAACCTAAAATTGAATGTCAAGAGTAGTTATAAACAATCAGAACAAGAGCACACGAAAATCAGAGATTTTAATATTCACAGAGTGCTCATCTAAAACAATTAAAAAACCCAATTCTCATTGATTATTCCTATTATTTTTCGATTATGATTGATTAAAATTTCATGAAAAAAATTAAATATAATCAATTTTTCTTGAGAGCGAAGGGTAAAATCTTTAAACAATTTATTTCGATTTGCATTTAAATAATCAATTTTTTTTCATCAATTTCTCATCGATCATAAGCAGAAATAATATGAATAAAGGATAAAAATTTGGTTTTTTCGATTAGTTTTGGCCATTATCGATTTTACTCTGATTATTTGCTTAATATTTTTTTCATGGATAAGATTGATAATGACCGATTGAAAATGCTAGGTATATGTAAATAATAGTCTTGATTGATATGGCTTTTATATATTTAGTGACCCTTTTCCTAAAAAAGGGTTTCTGTAAAATTTATATCAATTAGGAATTTTTTCGTAAAATACGGTATAGAATGAATAAGATTTAATATACAACATACACTTTTCTCTCATAATTAAAAATATTATTCTTTTCCTACCCATGTGCCCATTCATTTGATTGATGAAGTGTTTTTTGGACAACTATCCGATATCGATGAAACTCGTATGGTCACACATTCTTTTTGTTCTGACTTCTTTTCTACATGATCATAGTATTTTATCTCGTATTTTCCAATAAATTCTTTTTTGTATAATACATTCCAGCACATTCTTTCTCTTTCCAAGTTTTAGTACATATGTGTATGTATATGTGTCATTTTAAAACAAATAAACAGTGTATTTACATCGTGAGAAAGCAAAACTTCTCTTTGACCATAAACTAGCAAGTCGTCGATTACTTCGTAAGATTATCGAACATCAAACAGAGTAACCATGTTCAACATAACTAATGTAGTACGATTGTTCAATGAGTTAGTGAAGGAAAAGTATCCGGATTGTAAAGAAGATAACCGATCTTTTCAGCATCAGCAGTCGCTGATGAACTCGTTTTGGTATTGCAGTTGCTATTCTCAATTTAAAACTGCACGTATTCTAAATGCTGATCAAAATTCTTTAGGATATAAGGTACCCTCAAGGCGCATTCTTTCCATCTCGGGATAAAAAATAACTTTAGGACAAATTAATTTCCGAAGTGTCGCTACACATTCGCATACAATCATGTCCATCTTAAGCATAAACTTGTAGGATCAGTATTTATATCTCCACAGGAGCCATCAGGAAGGGTTAGGTCCACGAGTATTTTAAACAATTTATCAGGCACAAAATAACCACATCATATGCAGTAAGTCTGAGAAGCTGACAGAGTTTCATATTAAATATAGAACAAAAGAAGTTTTACGACCATCTGTTCAAGAAAATTGCCTGTTTTTGCTCGATTCTTGATCAGGGCAAACTGGCCTCACAAATATTGAGGAAGTATTCGATGAAAACATTCAATGTCAACTTTTACAACTACCACTTAAGACAGCAGGGAACATTGAGCCTTGCGATAAGTACTTCTTCAGACAATGAAAATATTTCTATCAAACGTGTTTCGACTATGTAGCATTTGATCAGCTCAATGTTAACTTAAGATTGAGGGATAGTATTTTGGAACTACATTCGCTAAACCAAAATTAACTTTCTTCAGATCGTTTTCGTTCCATGATCGAGTATGCTTGATACTCCTGTGGATATACGAAACAAAACCCTAGATAATTTCAAAATATTCATGATGTTTGTTTTTCGTTCGGTGTAGATGGGTATTCCATCGCTGGTTGTGACGAGGCAAACTCTTATAACTTATAGTTGATATGATGAAGTCCTATGTTTTCATTATTTTTTTATTGCCGATCATAAGCATCTGTAGTTTTTTTTAATTAACGTTTCTGCATTGTTTGGGTAATTGTCTTGAAATAAAGTTTTTGATCATTCTAACTAAATTGTTAGAATAACAAGTAATAATACATATATATAATTATCTGCGAAACGCATGTATGATAAACTTATTATGAGAGAAAAGTATATGTTCTATATTAGATCTTATTCATTCTTTACCATATTTTACAAAAACAAAGAATGATATATGAGCCATATCTATATTATATGAAAACTGAAAAAGTTTGATTGTAAGTTTTTATGAAATTTAAACGAAAGCAGCCAAAACATTAATATTAATGATATACATCAAGGACTCTACAGAATGGAATAGTTTAAAACCCTTTCTCAGAGTGGGGAAACACTTACATATGTTCCCTTGTAAGACTAAAAGAAAATTTGCTTGCTGAATAGAACATTTTTTTTGCGCAAAATTTCACGTTGAGTCTTTTGAAAAGTTTTTTTCTGAACAATGAAAACTAACAAAGATATTCTCAAATGACTAACGATGATATTTATTCTAGATCACTCGATATATGTTTAATAAAAACTATCATATCAATGATCACAAATGAGTGGAATAAACGAAAAAGAAATATGAACATATAAAACTATTCTGACGCAGATGATATTCTTCCATAGATCTATATAAATTTATTAGGAGTTCTAAGTGGTTCTATGGAAGTTAAAAGTAGTTTGTAAAATCTGCCGAATTCTATATGCTAGTATTTTGCTTTTTCCTCAGTATATGAAATAATTCAGAATATATTTTGTGCCTTTTCTGCTTTTAGATCAAAATTACTTTTAATCACTTCTTCTTCCATTAGTAGTATTAAACAACATGACATCGATCTCATTACCTGAACAACCACAACAGCAAGTTGGTAAGTTGATCACTTGCGTCATTTGCGTCGTATATTTTTCGGATCCACGAATATTACCGTGTATACATAGGTATTGTCTTTAATGTATTCATAAGGTACTCTCTAGTAATCGTGGACAATTTGATTGTCCTATACATGATGGAACGAAAATAGAAGGAGATCAGATCGATTCATCACCGATCAATCGAGTTGTATGCGGTATAGTTGATCTCTTACCTCACGTAGTAGATATAAATGATGAAAGTAAAGAAATATGTAAATGTAGATTTTATTAATATTTATTGGAAAATTGCTCAGGTCAGGTGAAAGACTTATAAATGTTTTAAGGTTATAGATCAACCACACTATATATAAATAACCGTACTCCATGTTTTTGTTTTTATGAAAAGTCTTCATTCTTATGATCCTTTCGTCTATCCTTATGGTATACATTTTAGCTCAATGCAGTGAATATTTAGTGGCTGTAGCAGATTTCTGGTGCACTTATTGTACAGCTACCTACTGTACAGATTATTGTTCTTCTGATATGTATGGGTCCAGATGATGTTTCAGTCTATTGAGTAACACCATAAGTAGAATTTTCACTGTATGATTCATGAGATACTGTTCCGTAATTTGAGCATTGACTGAAGTTTCCTTTCTTAGGGATTGGTATGAAAAGTGATCTCCCGCATTGATCAGGAATATTTTCCTCATCCTATACTCTATTGCACAGTTCATGCATCTTACGTCTCAGATTTTCTTCTCTAGCTTGAAGCAGTTCGGCCGTGATGTCGTCGCTGCCACTACTCTTGTTTTTGTTTAGCTTGTTTATTGCTTCTTTTACATCACTATCTAAAATGTCATTTGAATCGTTGTCGATTGATGGGGTTATGTTTTCTAATTCGTTCATCGTTTTGTTACTATTGCCATCCTTATCTTGATATAATTTGGTACAGTACATCGTCCAAGCCCGTATTATATCTTGCCTTGTTTGTGGTAATGAGCCGTGGAGGTTTTTGATGACATTCAATTTTGCTAAATATTTCTTCCTCAATAGACTTATAAGTTGAGATGATTGCTTGCTGATCTCTACTGTCAGTCTTTTTGAATTGTTTCACATTGTTCTTAAATTCAGTTGCTTTTGTCCACTCTCATCGATTTCTTTACCTGGTTGCAAAGATTTTTGTGCCTTTCATTGGCGATGGACGAAATTGTTTTTGTTTGTTTTGTTTTTCGTTTTTCTTCTGCTAAATTCAATGTGTGAAGAAAAATCGAAGATTTCTTGCTTACCTTTTGAATTGTTGTGTTTGTTCGTGATGCTTCTTTGATTGCTTGTTCAGATAGTTTACTAGTTAGATCTGGAATAAGTGTCGTGTTGTTTTATGTTAAATCATCGATTATGTTTTGCTTTATTCAGTAGACTTCTCAATCTTAGTTTAATGTTGCACAAAACTAAAGAATGATCAGAGCTGATAACAGCTTCTTGAACTATCCTACAGTTGATGATGAGCGATTTCCAGTGCCTTTGAATAACGATTAGATCAATCATGTTCTTGTGTAAACCATTCGGTGATTTCCATGCCTATTTTCGACTTGCTTTTTGCTGGAATGTCGTGTTACAAACGAATAAGTTGTGCGTTGTTGCCTAAGAATTGTTCACCACGTTCATTTTGCTTTCCATAGCCATATTTTCCCATTACACACTCCCAACATTGTTATCACCCACCTTTGCGTTCCAATCACCAGTTATAATAAGTATATCTTTTTTTTTTTGAGCTTTTAATATTGTATCTTCCAAGTCGTCGTAGAATGTTTCAATATCTTCGCTTGAGCACGATAAAGGACACGGGCGTTGCTCACTCGGGCGGCGTCCAAGCCGATTTGATTTCCGAAATTAACCGTTTATAGTTGATTTTTTTTCGTCTTTTCGTTTTTACAAATGGTAGTATCTGTACCCCTTCCCTCTAACGCTCCTCCTTTTTCTGGACTTGCAACCGATGCAGAAATCATTGCATTATGATTCTCGTGGAGAAGTTGAGAACTAAGTTACATGAGGATTGTCTAATATATTTAATCGAATATTCTTTTGAAGAATACGATATATATTTCTTTTATTTTCAAACCAAATCCATCAACATTCCTAGAATGTGTCTAAACAAGACCTAATTAATTTTTTTAATAATATCAGTCTCTAGCAATATTGATGTTCATTGTTATATCCACACACACAGACATCTATAGGTAACTAGACGTATTGATTTACATATTCATACGTTTCTCTATGAAACTTATAACTAATTTACTTACGATTAACTGTATGACAGAATTGATACTCATTCTTGATTATACAAGTCTAACCGCTCGTGTATAGGTAAACTGAAAAATCCTGAAGAAAAAAGAGCAAAGATCCGACAACTGGAAATGACATTATCTATTTCACATCTACTCCTTATATGTAAATATTAAGTTCGCAGACTGTGACTGAGTGGCCAAACTGTCTTAGTGAATGTTTTATAGATAGCAATATTTCGAATGAAAGCTGTCTGATTTATCCTAGAGTTTTCTAACGTAATAAAAACTAGAATACAAATATTCAAAATGAATCCAAAACATCTATTCAAGTTTTCATTCTGTTTTTTCGATTGTGCGGTTTAATACTTGTGTATGGATTTATTATTTTTATGACCACTAAGTATATTGTCTTCACTCTCATTTAGAAAGTCAGCAATTTGCGAAACCTGGTGTTTACGAGTCACTTGATTGTAGGGGTCGTCAATGTGCCAAATGCGGCAAATGCCGTGATTGGGAATATACCGGTGACACAGAAACCTGGAAGTGGATCCAAAATTGTGTAAATTGGAACAGCAAGGATTGGAAGCGTTGGGACAATAATAGAGTTAAGGATCATTTCAAGCGTCGTGATGGTGCAACATGTGAACGTCGTGGTTTTGTTATTGTTGATCGTGTTCTTCTTGCTGATACTCTTCTTGAGCGTCTTGCTGATCTTCTTGGTATTTATGATCGTGTTGTTGTTGATTATGCTGATATTCATGCGTGCATTTGTAACAACTAATAAGTTTCAATCCTTGTGTTCAAAATAACGTTTTGCTCTCCTCGCATTTTCATTTAAACAAGCATTAATAAAATATCAAGCAAAAAATTAATATGTAGAGTAGTACCCGCGTGTTGTAAGTTGAATGCGAGCACGTAAAATATTTTTAAAATTTTTAGGAAGATAAATTCTATGACCTTTTTTATGGTTTGATTTTGTGCTTCGATGAATCATTTATATATTGGTTTAATAAAATATCTATTTATTAAACGAAAGGTAAAAACTGTTACAGATATCCCTGTCGGAATTAAAAATGTGAAACATGATGTACCTATTTGTACTAATTTACTTCAAAGTCATGTTTGATGCATATTCGGACATACTTTGACCATTATTTCTTAGTTTGCAGCATTGAATTTCAACAAAGAAATACTTCAAAGATATTTGAATTAGACTTAGTTTATACATTACCTCTGGTAGTCCTTGAAGACCCATGTCAACATATGTAACAGGTTGCGAACTTCATTTCTCATGGTGTCTAGTAACCTCAAAGTAGCACCTATTTCAATATGTGACGGCTTATAATATTCTGTTCGTCACGGACTGTGATTCTGTCAACTATTGTCGGTCACAGTCTGTGACAGGGTTTGACGGTGGGTCCAAATTTCCATCGTTAAACACTTCAACACTTTCTCGCAGATCGTGTTTCACAAAAGGGAGAAATATACTTTTTCTTGTCATTGAAACCTAAAGAAAAAATGTTTTGTTTTTAAAACAATACGAATTTATGTTGCAGTTCCAAAGGATGCTATGATATTCTCAGATTGGGTATCGAGATTTATAAGATAATTAATGTAACAGTATTTATAATAAACTAAGTGATACTCATCCTGTGATTCTGAAAATTTTGGTATAACAGAATTAATGCTTTCGTAGGATTAACATACACTTTCGAGGGCATAACGGGACTTATTTTTTTGGGATTTATTTCTTCTGCAAGATTTATTTATTTACTAAGGATTTATTGAGACTATATAGCTGTATTAGTATTTCAGCGCACCCTCACTCTTGCCCCCCATTCCTTGAACTCACCCTCACCCTCAATAGGAGTTATGTGGAATTTATTTTAAGATGTATGGGGATTCATTAAAAAATCCGAATAAATCCCACAAAAATAGATCCCGGTACCTGCTGGCCTTTTTTGTATTTTGCCGGTATGATATAGTTTCATATTATCATTATTTTACTTTTGCATTCCTGTTTTGATATAAATATGCTATTAACACATCCGAACGGATAGAAAGAATTATTAGAATGACTATCTTTCTCTATTTTGAACAAGTAATACAAAACATACGTTTTACAGAATGCTCGTTGCAAACAAATTCTGAACATTTATAATACTTATCTGAGGTTTTTTGTCCTTAGGAAAATGGCAAAATGCGCATCGTTTTCGCTTGGATATTGTAGAATTTTCATTTGCTTCGTGCAATTCTTCATCTATCATGGGATAGCTCAAAACAACTAATGCGTTTTGAATGTCTTTGTGTAAATTTGTGACGATTTTTGAGCGATAATTCAGAAGAGAAGAGACTAAAGTCATTCTTAATTCTATAAGGAATAAACGACGTTTACATCTTTTATTCTGATTCCAGTTACGATTTTTTTTCCTTCCATATGATCAATGCGTTTATACCAGCAATATTAATCATTTCGTAAAAAATACCAAGTGGCCATCGCCTTGTACCTCTTTTTACGGCATATTCATGGCATATTTCATCCAAAGTAATCAACAACTCTTTTTGTTTTACTGTACTCGAGAATAATATTCGGTTTTTTCGCTTTTCTTATCGATGAGACTATCATGATGTTTCGAAGATAACAATAGAACTGCTTTATTTTGTTTGGGAACAAATGAAACTAATGTTAAGTAATTTTGAAAAGCAAAAAGGGATGAACTAACTTCGCGACTTTATTTGACTGGAACTCATTAGGAATTCCTGGTTTATTTTTACGTAATGTTTCTATAACAGTCATTTTCTTCCTTTGAAGTTCTTTAGCAAGTTGAACACTTGTGAAAAGTTATCAAATGTAACAGTTTTGTTCGAATCGTACAATAGTTTTAGCAAGTCTAAACCTACATTGGCACCGACCTGTTTTTGTCGTTGTTGATTAGGTTGTCGACCAGCGTAAGGGAGTGCATTCAAAGCGTAATACGAACCTGACGTCATGGAAGAAGGGTGAAGATGAGGGTCGTTCACCCTCATCCCCACCCCAAGATACCTTCCACATCGATCGGATCGGCTCACTATACATATTCGATAGCATTTGGCTATGATATGAGACAATCTAATGATATTATTTAATGAATAATAGACTAGAAATCAGCTTTTGAAAGGAAAACTATCATTATATAATAACCAATTTCTCTACATCATATGTAGAGAATTGAATCATCTTAAAAATGCATTGTCAATAAAAATAAAACAATGTTTTAAAAGTGTAGGGTTAGTTAGTTTTAATATTGTATTAAATGAGTGATGTTCTTTTAATTTTCAAATAAAATTGTTTTCATTAAGAAATTCACCTTCAGTTATCTTTGATATGTACTGTACATGAATTAAATAGCAGATAAACTTCAATGTAAAATGATATTTAAATAAAATACAAAGAAAAAATAAAAACCTTCTAAATAATGCGGTTGGTATCGTTCTTTTCCTTTCATGGGTGTATATATATATGCCTATATGAATTGCACACGATCTTTTATTTTTTATAATTTTAAAAATAAACTAAACGAATATACATTTAGTTAGTTAAAAGAAACAAATGAAAATGAATTTATGACAATTAATTTGTATTAATATGATATTATTAAAATAGTATTATCAAAAAAATCATCAATGTCGCATTTTAATATTAAGATTTTGGTAAGATATTTACTGTGTAGTCTCTTGATTCTCCATAGCCAGTATTGGAACATGGATTACGACTTCTTCCATCTTGTGAAACAATAATACGCATTCGATGTTGTCCACTTAAATAATTTCTACCATCTATTTTTGGAATGACTATATTAAAGTTGTAATCATTGGTTTGTTGACTATCAACATACCAATCACTTGAGACCATTCGTTCTGTACTAGTATCAAATATTCCATCATTATTCAAATCCATCCATACATCAATGTATCGAGCATGTGTACAACTTGATTCAATCGTATATGGATCTCGGTTATTTGAATTTTCATATCCCCATTGTGATACACAATATAATTGTACATGAAGTCTATAAACTGATTGATCATATAATGTCACAATCAAATCAGTTTGATCATTATAATTATTCGTTGAGCTACATTGTCTCATGTCATCTTTCAACTGTGTGCGTTGTTCACCATCTAATTGAACCGAAGATAATGCACTACTACCGGGTAAACAGACCAAATTACCAGTAGAACAATATGTGTCTCTGTAATCCACTAAAATAGAAAATATGATATATATCTCTATCATTATGAAAATTTATATTTAAACAAACAAAATAATGTTTATTAATAATCGTCTATCTTTCACTGTAACATGATTTATTTCAATAATATTCCAAAATTCTTCGATCTTCTACGGTTTAACTCATCATACATTTAAGTGACAAGACATGTTAAAATCATCTCAATTAATTAGAAAATAATCTCTTACCACTATATGTTGTTGTTTTGGGTATAACATTAATTGTATAATCTCGTACTTCACGATAATCCGAACGACCACATTTTTTTACATATTCATCACTTGGCATTACAACAACTCTCATATTATGTGTACCCAATCTCACATTTCGTTCATTGACAGTCGGTATATATATCTCTAAATCATATATACCAAGCGGCATCGAACTAGGTAATGGCCATCGATGTGGTACTCGACTTTCTGATTCATCATAATTGCCATCATTATTGAGGTCAATATAGACATTGACATCTTGTGCCAAATTACAGTGACTATTTAATGGACCTCTACTAGATGGTGGAGAACAATCCAATTGAATTCTTATACGATAAGTAGCATCATCGTACAATGACACCGCTAAATGATGGCGATTTTGATTTTGACTGAGTGGTGTATTGGTTAATATATTATCACGAATATGAGTACCTTTCTCACCAGTCATAATGACCAATACAACATGAGCATTAGTTTGACTACATACATTATCAGGTAATGTCAAATATGATAGACCACTATGTGTATCTATTTGTCTTACATTTGGAAGAATAGTAGCAGTATATTCCTTTGTGTCTCGATAATCATAATTTTTACATTTTGTACGATATTGTTCACTTAATGTAGCAACTAAACTCATACGATGTGGTTTACTTTTGACTCTATGTCCATCAATAACAGGTGTATATACTTGAATATCATAGACACCTTCCGGTGTATAACTATGAATTGGCCATTTATATGGAGTTACATTTTCTGTATCATCAAATTTTCCATCATCATTGAAATCTATCCAAATATTAACTTCATAAATAAGATGGCAATTGGTTAGATATGAATCTCTATTCCATTGTTGTCCACAGTCCAGTTGAAGACGTAGAAGATAAGTCATATCTTCATACAATGCAACAGATAAGTACTGTTGATTTTTATTGTTATTAGATAATACAGCTCTTGTTGATGCATCATCACGTATTTGAGTTCGATGTTCACCTGCCATGAGAACAACATTAATTTTACCAAGATGAAGTGAACATACTGCATCACTTAATACCATATAAGGAGTTGTAACACTAATTGGAGCTAAGAAAAAAGCGTTCAAATAATAAAATATTAAACATGAATAATAATTCTAGTCATATGTGAGAAAAACCTTTTTCTTATATGATAGAACTATAGAAATTTTTTTTGATCGATTAATCTTCATCGAACTATTGATAAACTTGTTTAGATTATTTTCTTTATAAAATAAACTTGATCATAAGAAGATTTTTCTCAATAAATTACAGAAAGCAACAATACTTAAAAACTTGTTCTTATTTATATTAACATTGTTCAGTTATAATTCTCGACTTAAGAAACTCGAAATTTTCATATATGTATAAAAATTAAATCAATAGTTCATTTCAATAATAAATATAACATACATATTTTTTGTTAAAATTTTATATAGAAAACAGAAACTGTATTTTCTTGAAGATTATTTATCTGTTTATAAAAAAACTCAAAGTGAATTATCTATCAAAAATTTCCTATTAGTAATCAAATGTCTACTTACTGTGATATCGCGATCGGTGTACAATATTGATTGTATAATCTCTTGTTTCATTATGATCATGACGACCACAAAGTTTAATATAATTATCACTTGATGAAACAACAAGACGCATTCGGTGTGTACCAGTTTTAACATATCTTTCATCAATAAGTGGGATATGTATTTGTAAATCATATATTCCTTCTGGCATATAACTTGTTACGGGCCAAACATAAGGTGTTGCTACTTCTGTTGAATCAAAACGTCCATCATCATTTAAATCGATATATATATTAACATTTTGTGCAAGATTACATCCATTTGCAAATAATTCAGTATCTAATTGCCAAGAACAATCTAAACGAATTCTAATAAGATATACTGTTTGATCATAAATTGTCACTGAAAGATGGTGACGATCTTGATAATCATTCAATAAAGCATTTGAGGGAAGATCATCTCGAATTTGACTACCAACTTCTCCAGCCATTAAGACAAGGAGAATTTTAGCTGTATTGAGATAACATAGTGGATGTCTATAGACAATATTAGCTACTGGTGGTGCCGTAACAACTAAAATGAAAAGATATTCATTATATTAAATCATATATATATGGATAATTTATATTCATTTATTGTAATAAAAAAAAATTAATTATCATACTCATTATTTATAGCTATTGCATTATATTTTAGAAGAATTTTTTACGTAAGATAATCCTATATAGATGTGGAATAAAGTCAAGATTTATGTTTTTTCTCAATGTAACGATAGAAAAAAAACGAGCAAAATTGGTGATATGAGATAAAACTATTATTTGATCGTTTATAGAAAAATAAACTTTTTTTTAAGAATATTTTTATAAATCATGAAAGTATATCAATGATTAAATGATCATCGAATATGTTTTTATCTATGAATGTATCTCTGTAATTCGAAGGAATGTTTTTACTGGAAAATGAATTAGAATGATGAATGAATGATTCTTAAAAACTTTTGAAAGTTGATAGAGAATCTTAAATATAAATTGTATGTTATTTTCTCGTTTAAGAAAAGTTATCTTCAATATGACTGATGAAAAACTTAATTAGTAAATAAATAAAACTTTACCTGCATAATTTGCTCGAGGAATAATATTCACAGTAAAAAATCTACTTTCATTATATCTTCCATAACCACAATCTCTTTGATATTGTTCACTTGGTAATACTGTAACTCTCATTTTATGTGATCCTGCTTTTGTTTGTCTACCATCAATTGGTGGTATATGAATATTCAGATCGTACATTCCTTCAGGAATAAAATTATCCGACCAATAATGATGATGAATTTGTCTTTCTGATAATTCATATCCATTATCATTAAGATCTACCCATGCATGAATATTTTGTGAAAGATCACAAACATTAACAAGTGAAGTTCCATCTGATCGTCCACCACAACCTAATTGAACACGTAATCGATAAGTTGTATCTTCATAAACAGTAACCGTTCGATGTTTTCGTTTTTGTTCACTAGTTAAAATATTATCCATTCGTGTATCATCCCAAATATTTGTTTTTTGTTCACCAACCATTTGAACTAAAACAATTTTACCAATAGTCATTGAACATGTTGATTGTTTTAATGCAACATTTGAAACTGCATTATCGACTGAATCTAATAAAAAAAAACAATTTCCAAAATGAAATATTAAATCTTTGACATATCATACGATTCAAAAAATTATTTTTAGCTATAAAAATACAATAGAACTTCTATACTTTAATATTTTACATAGATGCAGATTTTGTTGTTCAGAATTGTTATATAAAATCAAGAGAATATATGAATAAATAATTTATTTATTATTTCTTTCAAATCAAATTATTTCAGAGAAGAAGAAAGTCGAACTACATGATCTGTTTATCTTCATTCAATATATGGAAGAATATTTTCTATTACTAAAAAAACATATCTGCTTCTTTAATCCTCACAATTTTATTTATTTCACAAAATTTAAGAAAATCGAAATGAATCATTTATTCTCATTAATCTCTTTAGATGCTAGAAATCTTTGGAGTTCAGATTTATCGTTAATACAAAGAATGCGAAAAAGTTAGCAATCGGATTTAGAATGACTTACTGTCTTTGGAAAGTTTTTCTTCTGTTGGAATTGATGCAGTTGTTTTTTTTCCTTTTCTTTTTTTTGTGACGCTTGTAGTTACCATTTCTTCTTCGTCTTCTTTTTGTTTTTGTTCAAATTTTTGTCCTTCTTCTAATTTTTCTTCTACTTTTTCTCTAATTTCTACTTTTTGTTGTTCATCCACCTTATTTTGTTCTTCTTCTTCCATTTCTTTTTCTGTTTCTGAATTAATAATAATACAATATTTATGATATAATATTTTTTGTCTTACCTATCAGTTCTGTTAAAGTACAGATTTTGATAGTAGTACTTGTAGAACGATTGTTATCGAATTGAATTGTAATTGGAGTTTTTGATTTTTGATCAAACATAGTTTTTAATTCTTCTAAAAATTCAATTTTGCACATATTTTCCTTTTCAGAAGTACATTCAGGTGAATAAGATATAATCATATTCAATTGAAGACTATTTCCAGATAGTTGATTATCACATTTCATACTTAATTAAAATCGAAATATAGATAAGAAAAACAATATTAGAGAATGTTTAGAGATGATACCTTTTTGATAGTGAATAACTATGGAAAAATGCTTTCATAACTCGAACCTTTTTTCCGTTCAACTTTCTTGAGAGCTACAAGAAAATAGATAAATGATACAAATAAACTATTCAATAATTATCATACTTGATTATTGATATCATCAATATTTGTTATTGCCATTGTTTGACTTTCATCATCTGGCATATAAGTTGTGCTGAAAACACCTTTGACCAAGATATTTTCAGTGTCTATATATGTGTAGATAGATATTGTGTTGATGATCAAATGAAAGCTAAAAGCTAACCTCCTTTTTTCACGGTTGAGTCGATTGTTTTTCGATTGTTGGATGGTAGTTTCCAAATTGCAACGGCAATCAATGCCGCTACAATAGCAATCGACACAAGACCTATTGCCCATCGACGACATTTTCTATTCAAAATAAATAAACTATCATAAATACTTGCTTCATTTATACTAATAAAATCTATATATATAGAAAGAGAGTTTGTTTGTTTGTTCTCTGCACATTTGATCCTCGTAATACACAGTGCAATCAAACTTTCTATAGTATACCCTTTCGTTCAGGAGAAATCAACGACTACTTCTTGTTGAAAAAAATCAGCTCTTCGCCTTCACCCTCATTAAGAGCGGGATCGAGACTTGAAATAGATCCGAGAATCGGAATGACAACCCCCATTTTATAAGTTCTTCTCTAATACAATGGTGTATTGGTTGCATATATTAAGGGTGAACTTTGTCGAGTAACGTGGAGTACTTCTGCTAGTTTGGATATATGTTCTATAGACATCATTATCGATATGGTTTATAAGATTTTGAGAAATATATTGCGTTAATTCATGAAGTATAGATAGATCTGATTTTTTTGGAAAAAAGTTTTTTAACTTAAAAAAAAAACTTCCATCGATTATTATTGATAAAATTAACTTTTGATTTTCCTTTGCTATACTGTTGTCATATATAATGCGTTAAACTTATATTTACGGTGGTTTTTGTGATAATCGTTTCTGACCAATGTCGATGGATTGACCACCTTCGTTCGATATTGACGTTTCGGCGTCGATTGCTTCAAGTAAAACAAAAAAAAATAATGAAAGATAAGAAACAATATAAAATTCATACGTATATATTTTGTATCTAAGGCCATAGTTCTGCTTGATATAATAAAATCTATGAAAATAAAGAAATTTTTATTTAATTCTTTTGAATTAATTAAATGATGATCGAATGATTCTCTGCTTTGAACTATATGAAAACACATTCTATTGTATGTTACTGAATAATTCGAATTAATTTGACCCTCGAAAATACTTTTGAAAATTCCAATTTCTATCATAAAGTCATTGTGATCAATATCTAATATATTAATATTATTCCTAGCCAGAATTACTTCTAATTCTGGAATAGCTAGTTCGATTGTTAAATTTGTTTAACTAAATCTCATACAACTTTACTCAAGTTAGGATCGTTACAAATTTTTAATCTTTGACCTCACATATTGCTGTTGAGTCAGAGTTTTATCATTCTCATTCTAACATATTGCAGAATACTTTGAATCTTATCATCATCAAATTTATTTGCAGAAATAATTTGGGTGATTTTTCACCCTCCTCTCACCCAATGTGACATGATAAGATTTATTGCTGTTTCATCCTTATCTTTTGTAATGTAGAGCGAAACTTTCCGTTCTCATTACCAATTGTTTTATATAGTGAGAGAGTGCTCACTTTTTTCGTTCGTTAATGGAACGTAGTCTAAACTTTTTTTACTACAATATTGTCTATTGTTAAGTGATCCAATCAAGATAGAAAAAAACACAACTTTATTTGTATTTTACTTATTTTTCATATTACAGTTGAAATAGATGCTGTATGCTTTTTCTTGCTTGAATTAAGTATTTTTTTTCTTATACTTATAAGTATGCGATAAACTAAAGATATTATTATCTACTATTGATTTTATGTGTTGTCATAATGACAACTCAAGATGTCTCAATTATTTTTTACAATTGATATGATCAGATTTCATGTTTTTAATCAATGATATTTCGAGACATGTAATAGGTAAGTTTTTTTGAATATTTCAGTCATTTTCGTTTGATTTTAACCACCCATAGATAGAAATCTATTAATTTTTCAATAACATTACTTCATGGATATAGTTTTTTTTAAATTCTATCTTCCGATGATAGAGAGAAGGACACAAATAGAAAGTTCTTCTTGTTCATTTAAAGTAGTAAAATTTATTCTCATATAAAAGAATTTCGAAAGTGATAGCTCAAAGTATATCGGAAAAAAAATTGCACACAATAGAATTGCATTCCATGTGTTAATCTCAGAAAATGCTTGAATTCCAAAATGTGGAAGCCTAGCAGGGTTTGAGGATTTTTTTCATAGGAAATCTAAGATGTATTTCATCATTAATGGAAAATACTTATTGTCGGTGTCAATAGTATTTATAAATAGTTACTTACTTAATAATGGAACAAGACTTTTTTGTTCTAAGCTAGAATTTAACTATTTTATACTACTGTCTTATCTCTGTTATCTTAGCTGGTTTTTTTTTTCATTTATATTACTAGGGTCTGAAGCGTGTGGTTTTTATTGCGGCGTAATATTACCCTTTTCTAAACAAGCGTTTCTCTCATGCTTTGGTTTTGCATCATCATCTTTTAAATAAAATTTATTGCTGAATAAAAATAATGTCTGTGGGTTTTATTTCATTATGGTTGATACATTAGACTGAAATAAAGCTCTTGTCTTTTATCTTTACTCGACCATAAATCTCATGCAAACTATGATAGTACAAAAATAAAAGGGAGCTATTGGAAGAAAAAGATATTTCTGTGAAGGGTTATAGTGAGAGTTTTGCTTGGTCTATGGAAATGCAAGGTAAACATTGATAAGGCCATTTTATGTGTATTCTACTGAATGTGATAAAGTGGTGATAATATTTCTTTTGCATGTATCTAGACCTAAGTGAATGATAAAATGTTACATTTTGTTGTTAAAAATTGCGCTATGAATAGCAATAACAAATCTCTTTTAACTGGTGACAATGATCTTTTACATACTAAAAACGAAAAATCTACATGATATTGCTGCCTCCCACTATTTGGGTCATTATAAAAAAACCCTGTGAAAGTTATTTTGATTTTCGATGTATTTTTGCCTGGAAACATCGTAAAATCTTAAGGTTCATGCGAAACATGATCTAAAAGAATTTATGAATATCTATAGAACACGCCGAAAGGAGAAATAGCCTTGACTTTCATATATCAAAAGATAGAGCTCACTGATTTATACTCATGAACACCCACGAACATCGATTATTTCTAGTTATTACTTATTAATGTACTTTCACCAATCAATGTTTAGAAGGAGTTTATTTTTTCAAAGTATTTATTGTCAAGAACAAACATCTTGGCTAGGATAATAACATCGAAATAACTGCAAATAATCGGTGTTTGTACATTTTTGAGGGAGGTAATGTGGTGTTCGTGGGTGTTTACGAGTATGAATCAGTGAGCTTTTTCTATGGTACATGAAAGTTTAGGCTATCTGTTCTTGAGGGGTGTTCGCCTATTCTGCAGTTACCCAGAATTTATTGAAGTATATATGGATACAAATTTGAACCCCACCATTCCTACAGACGTTACCGACATAGTATCAGACTCTCATAGACATGATCGTCCTACTCGCATGTATCCATAAGGTACCGTGTTCAAACATCGGTACCACTAGTCATGGAATAACCTTGGACAAGTTACTAACGATTGTTTGTCTCGGATTACCCATCTGATAGCATGTCGATTGTATGCGACATACACCGGGCCTTGTGCTTAATGTGTGACTAGTCAGTATGTATAGGAAGCTCAAGTAATTGAGCGAGAAGAACTTTGCATTGGGCTGACCTTCTATCCAAATCTGCAGCTAGTAATAGCTGTAGGAAAAAGGGTGAGGGTGAGTCGGAACTATCTTGGGACAGCCTCCTATACCGAAAGGTAGCCGAAAGGCGAGGACACTCTTCTTTGCCATACTTGTCACCGACCGCAACAAAGATAGATTAACAATTGTAACGTGTGTATGCTCACGCCTAGGCGCGAGATGTTCATGAAGGTCTCTGAATCAGATAAACTATAGAAAAATACGATTCTGGTTACTAAAGATTTGTAAATTGGGCTTGAATGGGAACTTTTATAAAAGCATTTCGATAGGTTCGGGGTTTGTGACATTTTTTTATCTCATGTTTTTCTCTTGTGAGGTTAATTTCGATAAGTATTCATATTTTTAGATAATAGTATATTTAATTGTCAATTAGAAATGTATAAGACAAATTTGAAACATCGTATTGTTGAATTGATTTATAATTCCAACGTTGATAAAGGCAAAAGCGGATGCGCTAAACCCATGGAAAAACGATGGGTTGCTAAGTTCCTTGAAATTAGGAATCAATGGTTAATTGTTAAATCGCAACAACAGAAATCTTTTGGTAGCCATGTTAAAATCAGGCTATCTTGTGAAAGAAGAGAGAAAAAATAATACGGTAGATAAAAACAAGTCGAGTATCGAAGCAATCAATCAAAAACTATCGTTTAATAGAAAAAGCCAAGTCATTTCGTATTGATTTAAAGTAGTATGCTGTTTACAGAGTAATGGCAAGAAACCGAATATGTGAACAAAGGACTAAGGAAGTTTTCAAAAAAGAGGAAAAGTCGAAAATTTCAACATCAGTGTAAGGTTTGCAACAAATGATTCAGAAATCTAAAATTCCTGCCTTACAAATATTAATTATGAATGGAATTGGTACATATGAAACAGTGACACTTCTTCATATACATATCTGATATCACTATCGAAAAACTTCTCTTGTCACCGTTTAGAAGTTAATGACCGTTTCCGAATTTCAAGCAATTTAGTAACTTATTATGTACCTATGAATTTGGCGCAATCGCTTTTGCCTTTATCAAATTTGAAATCGTAAGCCGATTCAACAATATAATGTCTCAAACGATAGGAGTGGGTATATTGGCAAGAATAGCCCTATTTGAAAATTTTGCTGGGCAACCCCTGCTTACGTGAGTTTTGAATCAGTGTTCGGAAATCACGTAAGCAGGGGTTGCCCAGCAAAATTTTCAAATAGGGCCATTTTTGCTGACATATTCACCTCCCTTCTTCGTCTCGTAGATTTCTAATAGACAACTAAATATACTATTATATAAAAGTATGAATGCTTATTATAGTTAATTATAAGCTTATATTTAGGTTGTTCGAATCAGAGATGACGAAAATTATTTTTTTTGTTCAAACTGGTTCCATCCGTAATCCAGCCTGTTGCTCTAAGAGTAGATTCTAATCCGATTCTATAGTTTTTAGCTTATAGATTACAGAATTGGGTTCAGTAGCTGCCACCCTGTCTATTGGGTGAATCCAGTGGGTGGACCTGACTTTGATGATTTCAATTTTTCGTTACATACGACAAAACAATGGATTTAGTATGCCTATAAAAAGTTGTCGATAACATACAAAATTGATTGTCTTATAGGCTACGAAATAGAAATATATATTGCTTGAGTTTCATATAAGTAAAAAGACAATCTTTATCAATGATCATAAATACAGAGTATTCCATAAATAACTTTAGGGTAAAATATTTTAATGTTTTCATTTTGTTCTTATCGATGTCTTTTTTTAGTGATAAGAAAAAGGAGAAGAAATGGTGGTTTGAGGTATGAGTATTCTCTTTACCGCAGGCTTGGTAGTTGTTTTATCAACAACGAAATAACTTGAAAATCTCTCTCTATAATCAAAAGAAAACAGATCAGTTAAATAGAATACGGACCCATGTGATCATTTTTTTCAGGATTATGACCACTGAGGAAAACATGGGATGTATTTTTAAGGATGCACTTTTTCTGAACAACTTTACAAAATAATTGTAGATGATGTTCGTTTCTAATCCGAAAAATAGTAGTAAATTCGTTTGGAAGCCAATTCTAATACTTCAACACATTATTACTTCTCTCTTTTCTTATCAATAAAAACTTTGAATCGTGCTCTCTCATTGATAAACATAATCAAATTGATCATTAAGGCTAATACGAAAGCATTTGAAATTTTTGTTCTAAAGCTATTTATGGAATATTTTGTATATCACGAAAAATGCAAACAAGCGAGTTTAGTCTGTGTAATCAAAACGAAACTGTGAACGAAGCGTTAAAAATTGACTTCAACGACGAAAAAAAGATAAAATTATTAACATATAGTAAAGATATATATCGTGTAACCAAAAATAATCGCATCACGTTCTATTTTACGTATATCTCATCACAGATAAAAGATAAAGCGTTGGTTTTTGCAAAAGATTCACCTTGAAAATTTGTATGAAATATGGCGAAATAAATCTCTACTGGCATGTTCTGATGATTTACACCACAATCAAAACAGAACATCTATACATTGGTACTATTTTTCGCCGTGTTTAAAATGATATTAATGTCTGAAAGACCATTTTGTGTTGTGCACGAAGTATCTGTCATACAATTTGTGTAGACCTTTCGATAGCGCACCTTTAAAAAAATATCAAGATGCTATCATTTTTTCAAGTCAAGATATGTGCAAAATAAAAAATCTTCGAAATATTTTTATTTTGTTAAAAACGATGGGGTGTAACATTATTATGTACATTTTTCAATTCGAGTAGGAAAGATACCATTAGAACAATTTAATATTGTTTTGTACCTATAGATTTTTCGGTTTTTTTGCGACGTGTCTTTTGAAGAAAAGAAAATTGAAATTTTATCATCTCTTTATACAGAGATATTTGCAAAAGAAACTGTGTTTCAAAGGCTTTTTGACACCTGATAGCAACATTACGCAGATCTTCACATTTGACTATCAAGACAAAAAACATTCGAGCAAGTTGATAAGAATCTATTCATATAACTTTTGTAGAACTTTCAGCGGCACATCTTTTGAAAATATTCAAGACTTTATTATTTTCAGAAGATGGAATATATGCAAAATGAAAGAATCTTTCAAACGTTTTATTATTTCAAGCATGGTTGGAAATAGTACTAATATATAGATGTTTTGTTTGACTATAGAAGAAATTCTTTTAGATCATGTCTCACATAAAAATCAAGTTTTTTATCATTTATTTATGCCGGAATGTAAGCCAACTACAGCATGTTGGAATTCTTTTGGGCTGCTTAGTATATGATGAATGAAGAGAGTGGAAGAACCTACAGTGTGAAAACTAAAGACAATGTAAATGAACTTGTGGGATCAAGTCTGACCAGAGAAAGCTAAGAGAAAAATAGAGAGAAAAAAGCTGACATGTGTTACATATATGTCACACTAAATCTTCCAAACAAACAACAAGTATTGAGAAGTTCATAGACCACATATAGTACGCCGACAATTGGGTTTGCTACATTCGAACCCTAACAACTGATTTGGCATCATCCGTCAGCGTACACCTAATTAAGATTCGCCCTCACCTTCATTTCCAAGTTCATTCTCAATTCGTCCTTAGTTGTTCCCATTCACACTCTCGTTTATCTAATATTGCGTTAAAAATTGCGAACTAATATCTCAAATCACAAACAAATCCAGAAGAACCCCACCCTCAAGCTCACCCTGCCTTTCGTCCTCATTGTCTGTCTCACCCTGACACCCACACCCTTACCCTCAGGTGATGGTCAGGGACATACACACACAGACACTCTCGAATTTTCACTAACAAAACTTACTTTTTCCTCTAAGAGATCTATGAATGCGCGAGCATTTTTACTACTAAAAGTGCTTCTACTCTTTCTTCTTCCTTAACAGATGATCCTGTAAGAATCACAAAAGTTTCCCTCTATTTTGACACTGAATTTTCTGGATACACTTATTTTTTTTACAGATATTTACGACGCCAAATATCTGGTGCGATAACCTTGAAGACACCGGAGCTCAACATTTGGCCAATCCATTGAAAATGAATAAAATGACACTTGTTTCCTACTTATGCATCTCACATCGATACCTAAACCTTTTTATACAGACATTAATCAGCCTAAATATTAATTTGCATTCAACTCGAAGTATGGAAGGAGTGGGGGTGAGGATGAGGGTGATTTTTCTTTTTAACTATCTCATCTTTGAATCTTCGCCTTTTTATATAGATGCTCACCACTCTAAATCTTCACACCAATCCAACTGGACATCTCACAGTACAATTTTTCGCTAACGTGTTGTGAATCAATGCAGTGAGAATTCTGTTTTGTCTCGGAGGGAAAGTGCTGCATTCGGTACCTCAGCACTTGTTTGCCACCTTTACCCTATTTTAGTATGAACACCTTCAAGCACTTTCCCATTATCCTAAATACTTTTTCAGCATCTTACGGTAAAATTTAAGGGGTGGAATTTCAGTACTGAATTTTACCGCAAGATGCCTATTTGAGATCCTTCTTCGACTACCTTGTATGCATATTCCTACTCGAATGATAATCATAAAAAGAAAATAAAAAGCATACAAGAATGGCAAGATGAAAAAGAGAAAGAGAAAGAATGCACATTGAGGCAAGCAATACGAACAACGTGAGTATATGTGAAGGCGTGAGATAACATGCCTGTAACAGTGCCGGAAAAGCATTTAGGATGGCAGGGAAGTGCTTGAAAGTGCTGAAGGTGCTCATAGTAAAATACGATAAAGGTTTCGAACAGATGGAGAATAGGTGCTTAAATGCTAAGCAGGTATCGAAATGCCGAGCAGATGCTGGGTGCAGCACTTTCCCCTTGGCTTTGCCATTCATCGCACATCTACACCCTCACCCTCAAGACATTCACCACACTAAATCTGCACTACCATCTCATGAAAGCAATCGGAAAGTAATATTATGCGTATGTATTAAAAACCTACACAATAATACACATTTCATCTCTACATCTTCATTTTTTATAAAGCCAAGGGTGCTCAATTTCAACTTGGATCAAATTGTTCCTGTAGGAGTGCAATATTTCGCTGATGTATTACGAATCAATACCGTGATTATCATGTTTTTCCATTCATCTCATGTCTATACCTTAACCTTTTTCTACAGACACTCACCATGTACACTCTCATGCAAAGTGGTATCGGAGTTATCGAAGCACAGCATTTAGCTGACGCATTGAAAGCTAACACAATAATACTTATTTTATCTTCCTTTCATATCTATACCATCATCGTACTATGTAAACACTGACCACACTGAATCTATTGTGTGGTAAAAATGGAGATCTCGGGACGCAACATTTGTCCGACGCGATAAAAACGAATAAAGTGATACTCATTTTCTCTTCCTTCATCTTATATCTATATCTTTACTTTTTCGTATAGACACTGACCACACTCAATCTCGAGCACAACCATATCTTGGTTTTTGGAGTAGAATATCTGGCGGATACCTTAAGAACCAATACAGTGATGCTCGTTTTCTCTTTAATGTATGCGTTATCTACATTTCTGCTTTTATATACAGATACTCATCACAATAAATCTAAGAAGAAATTCATTGAGTCTTTGTGGAATTCTTGTTTTGACTTGTGCATCAGAAAAGAATATGATGGTCCTTATTTTTGTTTCATCCTATCATATCTTCCAGTTCCTGTTTTGATGCAGACACTGACGCAGTTTATCTGCAACTTTGCTGTGTATCATGACCTAGATCGTATGATTGAGAAGGTGATCAAACGAAATGGCTTACGTTCTCAAATATGTACTGTTCCATAGGACATGTAGTACTAAAGTTTTAACTCCTTAACGATTATTGACGTATATATACGTCAAAGTAAACATTATGAGAAAGTTGAAGATTATAATCCCTTAGGTCTATTTTATTTGTATCCTCTATGTTGACTCTAACATCCTGCACCGACAAAACCGCTTTCTGTCTCTTCTTACGATTCATATCGATTATGTCTCTCCGTGTTAAACATATCATAATTCATATTCCGCGGTGAATCTACTTTTTAATATACTACCTTTGAATTAATTGTTGCTACCCAATTAAGAGTGTCATTTTTAGAAGAATTGGTACTCCTTCTTTCGTCAACAGTAACAAGTTATGGTATTCCTCGGAAAAGATTAAAAAAATATTATACAAAACTATTTATGGTTTTACTTGTTAATCAAAAGAGGAAGACGGGCAAGTGAACCTAGACCAACACAACTGCTTGCACGACATTTTCCATCCGTGTTCCCTCTAACTTAACACAAGCAGCAGACAAATTACTTCGATTTGTCACAAATCGCGGACCAAGTTTATTGTAATAAGAAAATAATAGATCTGAGAAATCGGTAACTGTTTTAAAAAAAAAGGCTTGGCACCACCTCCGAGAAAGATCGAATCATTCGCTCACTCATTGCAATATCATGCTTGTTCAATTTTTATTCAATTCTTGTTGGCTATAACCATTGTCTAAGTGATCACACGACAATTTCTTCAAAGCATTTCATTATTTTATATTGCCACGAAATATATTCCGGAATCGTTGTAGTATAATCTGACGATTGAATTGAAAAGTGTTTTCAACTTCTCAGTATTCTGCTTAACGACATCCGAAATTTTTGAATTATTTTTGATAACATCCATAATATGTGCAGTCATCGACAGAACAACATTCTATAAACTAGCGAACCACGTGCATATACTGCACGACTGATTTCACCTTAAATATATGACTCGAGATCCTTAATCTTTATTCTATTACAAACATGCAGATGGTGGACAACCTGTATACAGCTAGAGAATCCTACTACGTCATACCCCTCATATCGCACATATTTTTATTATCCGTATAGTGTTCGGCCTTATATTCTTCTGTACCCTTCTCCCTTACTGTCTTGTTCTCTAATTGCCAAACTCCCGTCAAAGTTGATGGATTCCTTGATAGATCAGCTTCTGAGAATCCATGTATAGCCTCATATGGTAATTCCTGAGGCCCTAGGCTATCTCATTTAATAGCTCTTGAGGTCTTAGGAGTATAGATGGTACATTTACGTTAAATTAAAATTAACGTTAACTAAAACCGTTAACATTAATATTGACGATAACGATTTCTGTTAACTGCTAATTGATTGTAAATTAACGCATAAGCAACAAGCACATATCGTTTGATTTCGCATTTCTGCATGAAAAAATCAACTTTCGCACTAGGAATCGCATTTTACTTTTACTTTTTGAAAAAAGTAAATCAGTAAAGGAAATACTTTATTTACTATCTACTCTTGTAGGTCCCAAGCGGGTACTAAATTCCAAGCAGATAAGGATTTAGAAAAATGCATTTAAACGCATTTTTCCAAATTCTTGTCTGATTGGGTAAGTGTGGCCAGGCAGAGATAGTTGGCATTTTGACATTCGATCAGACTTACCATAATAATAATAATCATCATCATCATCATGTCCCTAAGGCTTAGCGCTCATTGGGGCCAAGCATTTACGGGATCTGATTTTTCCATGTCTGCTGATCTTGTGCAAAGTAGAACAGGTCATATCCACTGCACTAAGACCATTCTGTTATGTCGTCTAGCCATTTTCTGTATGGACGACCCCTTCGAGGTTTTCCGTCCATTTTGCTAAATATTAGGTGTTTTATTAGTCTACAATCGTTTATTCTGCAGATGTGGCCAAATAACCTTAGTTTCTTCTTCTTGATGATGTCTATTATGGTCTCTTCCTTTGATATCTTTTTCTTGATATCTTTGTTTCGTATCATATGTTGCCAATTAACTCTTAGAATCCGTCGGTAATATTTCATTACGAATGACAATAGTTTTTTCCTGCCTGCTACTTTTAGAGTCCATATCTCTGACGCATATAATGGGACATTGAACACATATGTGGTTAAGATTTTAAGTTTATTCTCAAGCTTCAGTTTCTTACTATTCCATATGCGTTTCAAAGAAGCCATTGCACTTGTCGCTTTTCCTATTCTCCTTTTTATTTCCTCTGAACAGTTATTGGATTGGCACGACATTTTTTGCGTTTTTTTCTTAAATTTCCTAGAACAGTCGAGAACGTTCTAGAAGCTATATATATATATAGAGGGTACACATATCTTTCGAAGAACAACAAAACTATGGATATGGATGTTGATCGTGAACTAGAAATAAAGATATCTCGTAAGGAGCTGCGTGTGCTTCCACTTCAGAGTTCCGCTTGGGTCACAAAATAATGGAAGTAACAAGGAATATATGCAGCACAACATTGGTTCAATCGGTTCAAGAATATTGAACAAGAACCAAGATTGACTACACGGTGTTTAGCAGAGCGACTTGGCTGCTCTCATACTACAGTAGAAAGACATCTGTATGAATAAGTCAAAACGTGGAAATATGGTGTTTGGATACCGCATGAAATGTCACCACATCAGCTCCAACAAAGGGTTGATGTTTGTATGGAATTAATGACATTTCATCGCAACTATCAATGGCTCCATAATCTTATTACTGATGATGAAAACTGGGTGATGTATGTTAATCACACTCGCAAGCGACAGTAACTGGGAGCTGAACAAAGCGGTGTACCAACGACCAAAAATGGCCTTCATCCAAAGAAGATTACGCTGAGCGTTGGGTAGGATGTAGAAGGGATTATTCATTGGGAACTTCTTCCAGCTGGTTGCACCATCACTGCTGATATCTATTGCCAACAACTGGATTAAGTTGCAGTAAAACTCAAGGGAAAGCAGAATAGAATTTATTTTTTGCATGACAACACCAGACCCCACATTACAAAGTCGACGCGTGAAAGATTATTGGAACTCGGATGGGTTACGACTCCACATCCGCCTTATTCTCCAGACTTAGCTCCCATAGATTACCATTTGCACCGTTCTCTATCTAATCAACTACGCGAGAAAAAATTCGACGATGAGGACGACCTCAAAATAGACCTTGCCAACTTCGTCGAGGAAAATAAAATTTAAAAAAAAACGCAAAAAATGTCGTGCCAACCCAATAGTACAACTAAGTTTGCTAGTTGTTATCTACTTATTGGCATATTTTCCTTGCTTTTTAAAAAGTTTTTTTCAATAGTGGAATAGAATGATAAGATGTTAATGCTGTTCGATTAAACCAACATAATTTTATCTTCCATTCCACTATTGAAAAAAGAATTAAAGCAGTAAGGAAAATATGCCAATAAGTAAATAACAACTAGCAAGCTCAGTTGTACTATAAAAGGAAACGAACTGGTAAGAGAGAAATACTTTGTAGCGTTTTTAAAGAATAAACAAGTCAATTTCACAGCAATATAATGATAATTTAAATATAATCGGTCAATTTATTGATGTCAATATATACACCCCTTTTAACAGTGTCATTAGTCACCAAAAACGCATTCAACCGTTTAAACATGTAAAACGCCTTAGAAGTTAGTTTTCTATAAAGTGTTTAAACGCCGTTTTTGATGTTTTCGTGTCTGCCTGGAAAATTTAGTTCTGTAGAGATATAACGTCACCTCAAGGAAATTCATAGGAGATAATAACAGCTATTATAGTTGTTCAATATTATGCTTTATATGTTATACATAATATGCATTAGTGCAACTCTATTCAGATTATGGACGTTGTTTTACAAAATACGAATGAAAAAAGACGTATTAACGATCATTTTTTGCATAGCTTCATGACATGGAATAATGAATTAAGAGATCCAAGTCTAACCCAAGAGGTTAAATATTACTTATCATTATCTAAGGCATGCAACGAAAGCCTAAATAATAAGCAATATAATTTCATTTGATGTGTTCTTATTTCAAAAATACTTTTTTTTATATATGAAATGATTGTATGACTATAAGATTAATTAGATTCCATAATTATGTGAACGAATCTTTCTTGTATAAACGGTAAAAGATTCCTTCATAACATGATACAGATGATGTTAAAGAGACTTTAAAATATTCTTTTCTACTCAAGTAACACATTCTATTCATAAATGTTGTTTCTTATTAGATTTTATTTACGAGTTGTTCTATGCAAAACTAAATTTATTGCTAAGATTATGAACAGAAAATATTGTTCATATCGAACTGAGATATTGAGATGTGTATAAAAGCTGAAAAATTCCAATATATTGCAGAAATTTATTTCAAAAATCAGTTTTCAAAGAGATTTCTCTAGTAAGATCATATAATATAGAAAGGTGAACTTTTTTTTTCTCTATCAGATCACACAGATAAAAAGTTTCTTTATGCATATTATAAGGTAATAAAGTGTTAATGCCACTACTTTGAGTATGCCCTCAGTAGTATATTTATTTCTTGCTCTTTTGATGTATTACTCTTTATTTCATTTCTGTTCTATCGACTCCACAAACTTGATATTAAATTTGATTTTTTTCCCTTTTGTATTCAATTCAATACGTGATAATACACTACCCTTTTTTCTTTATTCTTCACTATTTATGACTGAGCGACTTTTTTGCCTTTTATATGAATCTTTTAATTTGCAGATGCATGGCGAAAACAAAACAAGAGGAAATATTTTGAAATGAATCAACTATCAAATGATATTCGCATTTTCGTTCGAGAGAAGTCACCAACAAAAAAACATCCACCATATTTTCTTTTACCTATTTTGCCTGTAACTTGGCTCAAATGCTTTGCACTTATCTTCTACCGCACTCACCCACGAACAAATTCTGTCGCTATACTTCAGTATATGATTCTTATATTTACAGTTCTTCTCATGACTGTTTCTTGTTATCTTTCCTATGTAGTGGCAGATGATGCAGGTCAATACAATCTATATCTGTCTAATGTTGCTTCAAATGTTACATCGATGATTGAAGGAAGAGATTTATTCAATGAACTCATCTGGCGAACTGTACTCAAAACATTCTTTCTTGGCGTCATCTTTGGTCTTATTCAAGCATGTAATTTTTTCTTAGCGGCTCAATGGCGCCAACAACTTTGTGATCGCTTTCAAGAATTATTGCTTCGATCACCTAATGGATGTGTATTGTATGATATGGTGCAAACAAATGAAAATATATACAAAGTAATCACCGACGATGTAAAACAGTTTACAAGCAATTTCGCTTCTGTACTTTTCGGATGCATGTTTTTCAAAAGCATTATTTCCATGTTTGCTTTGATTATAACTGCCTGCGTGTTTATCATACGTGTAACAAACGGAGATGCAAGTGGAATTCTTATTTGTTTTGTGGCATTTATCTTTTGTGTACTGATCACATTACCTAGTGCACAGCTGTACAATTGGAACTTGATGGCACAAGTAAGATTGAATTGTGAAAATATTTATTCTCTCCTTCTCATGATGTGTTTAATAATTTTGTAGAAGAGGGGTAGGAATAATAGTTTTTTAGGAAGCTTCTATTACGTCGTGTACTAAATGTGTTCTATCTTTAGTCTAAACTAAAGGGTCGTCTTCGTTCGTATATGCAACGTATCCAAACCCATGCTCAATGCATCGTACTCTATGGAAGTCAACGAGTAGAACTGAAATATGTTCAACGATTGATATCAGCTGTTTGTAACTCCATGTTAATCGGATCTATCAGTTTTGCACTGGTCAATTTTCCTATTCAGTTGTCATGTAAGCGGATAAATTTGTTTCCAACACATGTTGTGAATAAGATCCATAAATCCTTCTTACAGACACTATGACCGGGTTGTGCACATATACTGTACCCTCCATTGTATTCTTCTTTATTCAAAAAACGCAAAGTCCAGAACTAGCACGAAACCTTTTAAGTAAGTGAATGATCTACAGGAGAAGAAATATTTTATATATTACAATGTTTCATAGCTGCCATTCCATTTTATTCTCTTTTAATCAATCTTCTCAGCCAGCTAATATTTATCATAGAATTTGCCTTAGTCACGGTTACAATGGGTGATCATCTATGGACAATGCTCAATCATCTAGAGAAACTGACAAAGCAACATCAGAGACGTATCGCTTACGAAAAAGAGAATGGTATTAGACAAGAAGATGCGAATAAGTTTATTCTTCATCATCTAAACATTTCTGTTCCAGGTAAATTTTCTTTTTAATAGCAATAGATTTGTACGAATTTCTTTCATCAATCAGGTGCTGCAGAAGCGCCATTATTACAAAGTGAGGTGAATGTAGAGGCTATACGTGGCCAATGCGTTCTTATTTCTGGGCCAAGTGGATGTGGGAAAACGTCATTATTTCGCATTTGCGCTGGACTTCAATCTATTGATGCCAAACAGATCATACTACCAGCACGACGTCATCTTCTGTTCATTCCACAGCGACCATATCTTCCGCTTGGTAGTTTAC
Source organism: Macrotrachela quadricornifera (assembly GCA_022393335.1). Lineage (NCBI taxonomy): Eukaryota > Metazoa > Rotifera > Eurotatoria > Philodinida > Philodinidae > Macrotrachela > Macrotrachela quadricornifera. The sequence goes on along the minus strand of JAJEKB010021741.1, from coordinate 1,046,403 downwards.
GTTTTCAAGCTCTCTTTCTTTTAGAAGACCAGAATACTGTCAATGAGAAAGATCTTTTCCAATTGTTTCAATCAGTTAATCTACTGTACTTACTAGAAAGATATGCATTAGATGCGGTAAATGATAGTGGAAATAGCTATTATCTCAATTAAATAAAAAGTTTTTTCTAGGTTGTGGACTGGTCTATGGTACTTTCTACCGGTGAACAACAGCGTTTATCCTTCCTTCGCTTACTAGCTCTTTTCACTTTAACATCGAACAAAGATCGATTAGTGCAAGAAACTTTGGTTTTTCTTGATGAGTCCACAAGTGCCATCGATGTTCAGACGGAATATGAGATTTATTTACATTTGACTCAACTTCATGTGTGGTTCGTGACCATCTCCCATCGCTCGTCACTCGTTCGTCTACATACAAAATGGTTGCAATTTTTTTCAGACAGAAATTGTCAGCAGACAATAGAATTAGAATATATGGAAGACAATCAAGTTTTGTTTACATCGACAGATAAAGACCATGATGGAAATAAATTAGAAAAGCAAAAGAAGAACGAATATATACCAATAGAAACAAAACAATCCCAAGTGAGTTTTATTCCATGTTCAGTTCTTTTTGTCTATTCATAACTCAGTGTCAGGCTATTAGAATTAGTCTTCCTGGGACAACCCCTTTGGTTGTTTTACTATAAAGTTTTTTCTATAAATTTGCATCCTTTATATTAGGCAATTTTTTAGAATGATAGTGTGATAAATAGCTGCGATAATATATCATATATATATGAAAGAAATGCTTCTAAATGGAAACTGATAGTCGATATATTCAAATTTATGCATCTACCATTTCAATCTAATGATAAAAAGCTTAAAGTCGAAGTAAGTAATGATGCGCTCAAGAATTGATCAATCTATGTTTTTCTGTGATAGACAATCATCGCTTGGCTATGGACTCTTATTATGGTTGGCATCGACACTTGGTCTTTCTATATTTTCATTGATCGCACTGCAACATTATACAATGGCATATCCAATTATGCTAGTGGCTCTGTCTCTCTTACTGAAGCGAAACAGTCAGTCATATCAGATATTGTCAGTTATATACTTATTGTAGTGACAGTGCCAGCATCTTATTCGTTAGGTGCTGGTGGTGGTCGAATGTTAGCCTCACTTTATACACGCAGACAGTTGAATTATCTCTCACATTTACTCTTAGATGATGTTGGAAAAGAACAAGCAAATAATCTATTATATCATAGCAGCCATATGTCAGTGATACCCAACTTACTTTCACATGAGATTGCTGAACTAAATACTGAAGTCTTCAATTTATTATTCGGACAGGTGTATTACGTTGGAATCATAAGTAAGATCTTATAGTAGTCATGACGGATTTGAAAGAAAAACTATAATTTATACAGGCCAACTCGTTTTGAATATCGTTATTTCCGTTGTGCTGAGCAAACAAAACGGCGGATCGATGGGAAATCTGATCGTTTACCTCTTCGCGTTTGGCTTCTTCTTCATCACAAATATTCTGTCTGTTCTTTTCAAAAAGTGGAATGCGCACGATGAAGCTCAGTTTGTTCAATTTCTAAATGCTCATAAAAGAGTAGATCTTCAAGCAGAACAGATTGCCTTGTCAGGAGAAGATGTCTATGTAGTGGAAGAAAACGAACTTAGAGAGAAACTCGATTCGTCAGTTCACGCTCAAATTCGTAATGGTTACTTCTTTTCCATTATTGTTGGCGTTATTAGACTGTCTGTCGAAAATATCCATCTCGTCAGCTATGGTATACCGGCGGCGATTTTCTTTCATACGTATTACAAACAAGGAGTTAAAGATCCCACAACAGCACAAACATTCATTACTTTGAGTGTGTACATGTTAAATCTCTATGCTTCTGCGAGCTTCATCACTTTTTTCAGTGATCCTCTGACACGTATTCAATCGATCGGAATTCGTGTCGTCAACAACCTTGGTAAGTGATTATCAAATTGATTGATGTATACTTCAACGCAACTTATCAAATCTTCCTCAAGAAAGTAGTTTGAGACCAACAGATAGAAGGGATAACCAGTACTTAGTCTAAAAATACTTGACAACGACATTTTTTACTTTAATTGACAAAAAATAATCAATAGTGTCAAATTTCAGAGCAACTTCGACTGATTAACATGCATCATCATCGCTTGAAGACCGAGGAGCAAGAACGAAGGCGACGTGTGTATATCGAACCAAAATTGAATGAATCTTCCCTAGTGTTTCAACAAGTGGATGTACGAATACCTTACTCGTCTCATGTTCTTATATCCAACATTAATTTAACACTTCATACTTCAGACAATCTTATTATCACTGGTCCTTCGGGCTGTGGCAAGTCGACTCTACTTCGTCTTCTGGCAGGACTCATTTTCAATGAAAGTGATAATAAGAACTCAATGTTACGTATAATCCCACGTCAGAATATCATTATTCTCTGTCAACAGCTATATTTGATCCAAGGAACCCTGAGAGAACAGCTATCCTACCTTCGATTAGTATGAGGATAATATCTTCATGCATAATAGAATGATATCTTCTTTTTTAGGCACACGGACTAGGCTCAGTCACAGATGATAGTCATGCTCAACAACTTCTCAATGAACTTGGTCTAGGACACCTTATAGATCGTTATTCTATGGATGGAAAGCGACAGTTTTGGTCTGAGCTCTTATCTATTGGAGAACAACAGCGACTAATGATGGTCACCGCATTTCTTGTTGGCACAGAAACTATACGATTGTTCATTCTTGATGAAACAACATCCGGCTGCGATAAACAAACAGAAAAAGCCATCTATGAATATCTTCAACGATCAAATGTACAATTTATATCTATTTCACATCGAAAGGAGATTAGCAAATATCATACATGTCAAATGATGATCGATGGTAGACATACATTAATCCCAATACCAGTTCTCAAAACTCGATTTTGATAGTTTTGGCTGCTTCCTCATCATCCTTCTAAAATTCTTTTTTTTTTCGATCGATCTAATATTTGTTTTATCATTAGTAGGAAAAAAATTTCTTAAGAAGAGTAGGATTATAGAACTAGTGCAATTTTTTTTTCTTTTTGATTATTCGTTACATCATCATGAGAATATTGAATATATTTTTAAACAAGCTGATTAATTAATAATACTATTAGGTTATCAACATAGTTTTGGCGTTTTTATCAAAAATTTTATTTTTATTTTCCCACTTCAAGAGTACAACTAGCTTTCAGATATATATTCATTACTACTATCTACCACTTGTTGCCAACGTTTTGGCATGTATAGGATCCAATGTTTGTAGAAGTTGACGAGTTCCATTTTGGCGTCGTTTTCGTCGTCGAACTTTTCGTCACATAAATGGTTTAAAAGAGAACGAAACAAGTGGTAGTCCGTTGAAGCCAAGTCAGATGAGCGAAGTGGATGAGGAACAGTAATCCATCCGAGCTTCCATAATTTTTCATGGGTCGATTTTGCAATATGTGGTCTTGCATTATTATGCAAATAATAAATTCGATCCTACTTCCCCCTGAGTTTTTCGGCTACCCGCTCCAATTGTTGACAGTAGAGGTCAGCAATGATGTGATGATACATCCATTCGAAAGAATTTCCCAATGAATAATTTCATTGGCATCCAATCAAACGCTCCGCATCACTTTTTTGGGGTATGAACCAGTCTTAAATGTTGCTACGCCTATTTGACCATCGTTTAGCCATTGATGTCTCTGCGTGTAGTTAATGTATAACATCCATTTCTCTTCACCAGTAGTAAGATATCAGAGCTGTTGGTAGTTGCGGTGAGATGTCATTAAATCCATGCAAGCATCAACTCTGTGTTGAAGCTGATATGGCGATAAATCGTAGGATATCCAAACTCCATATTTCCATGTCTTGTCTAATTCGTTCGGATATTTTTTCACCGCAGTATGAGAGCATCCAGACAACTCTGCTAAATATCGTAAAGTCAATCAAGGATCTTCTTAAATACACTGCTTTAAAAGATCCACATCCAGTTCCATTGGTCTACTAGAGCAAGGTAAATCTTCGAGTTCAAAATCACCGTTCTTAAAACGATTGAACTAACGTTGTGCCGTACGGGTGGAGAGTACATCCTCGCCCATCGTGTTGCATATGTTGTTGCGTGCTTCCGTCGCCTTATAACCCAGACGAAATTCATGAAGTAAAAGTATTCAAATCTCTCTATGAGAAAGATTAATTTTCAATTTATGATCAACATTCATATCGATAGTTTTATTACCATTCGAAAGATATTCACACTCCATATATATATATATACCCTTAGTATGGAAATTTTTAGAACCTTCTCGGATGTTCTAGAAAATTTTATAAAAAATCCCAAAAATTTGTTGACAATCGAATACTTCTACAGGCTTTTATGTTCTGTAGCTGTAGCTTTTCTAATAAGATGAGAGAGGTGGAAAAGTTTGAGAAATATAGATGTTTTCCTCGAAAATTATGATCGAAAATAAGGTAAAAAACAACATATTCACCTAAAGATGTTTCTTTTTCACTAGTTTCCTTTTATCCTAAATACATTTGATGGTTGAATAAATAACCAGTAATTGGATCGCACAAACACCAAACTTTATAACCTCTTTTTATTGGCAAAGTAATCTTTAGATTCTCGATTTGGTTCCAATGAGTTATCAACCAAATGTAAATCACAAATAATTTACAGAAAGCGATATCTTGACATGATCCAAGAAATAAATGTATAATGCAATACCATATCTATACTTCAATAAAATTTCATATTTGGCAAGTTATTGATATCCATTAGAATAATCAACTCGAGAAATGATTCAATATCTTTTTTGCTCACACTCTTTATATTACTGATTTTCTTCTGATTGTTACTTCGTTTCTTTCCTTTTTCGTAAATATTTGTTTGACCAGTAATCAGATTTAAGATTTCTGCAGTAAAAAAGTTTCTATAGTTTGAAGGTGGGGTTCGCTTTTTGAGAGAGATTAATGTAAAGCCGCCATCTGCGATATTACTTTCATTCATTGAATTCAGTTTCTCTGCATATACATCCAAATCTTCATCAAAAAATTCAAGCTCATCTACGTTATCGGCTAGTTCATCGTAATCGAATTCGAAATCACCTTTGCTGGTATCATCACTGCTATATGAATCATAAGACTCGTCGTCGACTTCATTATTTCTATAGATTTCTATTTGGTTAATTTTAATTATAAAAACGGTACAAAGAAATGATATTCTTTGCAGATTTAAGAACAACGTAAATTCGTCAATGGAAATGGAAGTATATATATATATATATACTCAATGGAGAATGAGGGTATTCTCAAAAAACAAAAGGTCAGAGGAGAAGACAAAAAATATGATGTCACTGCACCCTAGTAGGAAGAACAAAGCATATTTGAAAAGAATTTATATAAGAGAAGAAAAATTCACTACTGAGAAATAGATGCGTGAAAAATAACCCATCCATCCTTAAGAGATTAAATGAATGATAAAAAAGTACATAAATATGCTATTATTTTTTCTGTATTTTTTTTATTAAAAAATGATTCAAAATGGTAGAAGCAAGTTGAAAGAATAGCATTGGTTCTATGCATAAAGAGCTTTCTAATTGATATTATCATGAAAAATAGAAACTAGTAAATTTTACTAAAAATTACTATCGTTTTTTCAAGGACCCAAACTGAGAAATATTTTGGTAGTACAGTTTGACATGCTCTATCACTCGTAGAAATATTGAAATAATTGACTTTTGCCGCATCAAATGGATTGATCAACATTGTTTTAGCAGCAGCTCTTCTTATAATGCTTCCAAAATCCCTAAAGATCGGTCAAAATCTTTGAAACTTTGTATGCAGAAGGATAATATCTCAATAGTTAAAATTAGAGAAAGAAAAACTCTAAAGTCTAAAAAATTTATATTTACTAATGAAAAACTCATTGAAAAGTCATTATCGGAAAACTATCAAAATTTTGATGGTATTTTGCGTTTTTGTTTAGGAAAAGGTGATCCGATCGAACTGAAATTTTTAAGGTATACTGCACCACATACCCCCACATCACATTAAAAAGTCAACCAAAGCTGAGATGTGAATCAATCGTTGGTGTCCTATAACGTTTGCTTTTCTCAGCCATTAACTCTTAAGCGTTAGAAGTTATTTCAGAGTCGAAAATTTTTTGCACTATAAATAACGAAAAGATTTTACATATAGATTATCGATACCACAGATATTTAATATAACATAAAGAGATTTTTGTGACAAAATCAAAAAAAAGTCATGCAGCGATAGTCAAGTTTAGAACAGGTTTTAATACCTCGAGAAAAGTACATCTATTTGCCTTAAAACTCGAAAAAAAAAACCACTTCGGTTATGAACTTGTATCGTTTTCAAGTTTTCATAATCTCTTGAAAACTTTGGCGTAGTAAAAATCGAAAGTCGAACGATATTTTAGGTATCAAAAAAACTGATTTCTTCCCGCTAGATAAAGCAAAATGCACGTAGGATATCGTAGGTCAGGATTCCAATATATCTTGAAAATATTTACCATACTACTTTCTGCAAACGGAACTCGACGAGTTCTATTGATTCGAACAATTGCCTTGAAAGCTCCGCTCAAACCGAAGGAAGCTTTAAAATACCTCGAAAAAACGCTAAAAAAAATCATATAATTTTGAAAACTCCGTTGCGGTTTGCTTCTGAATGTTTTCAACAAAATATCAAATCATTGTTGAGAAAATTAGTCATTAAGATTATAGCTGTTAAGTTTATGAGCCAGTTCGCATAACCTGCTCAATTAAGGTCTTTCGATTTTATTCATTCTATGATATGCTGTAATGAGAAGAATTCTGGGCATTTTGGCGCAAGCCGTTTCAAAAAATATTGGATTCTTGATATTTTATAATCATTTTACGAAATACCCTATATACGACGAAAGTGACCAATGGGTGTCTAAATGGGAAAATATTGAGAACGCTTGGACCAATTGAAATAAAATTTTGTTCAGACATATATCTAGTAAGATTCATTCACTATATATGTTTTGACTCAAAACTTGTATTTCAAAAAAAAGCGGGTGAATATTTTTTTTGAATAATCTTTGAGAGGAACAAGATATAGAGATGCGGTTTTCACCATTGGAAAGAGCAGATGAAAACGCATCGAATCATATAAGACAATAATTTTACCTTAAACGTTGGAACTCTTGTGCAGTAGTTGAACAAAGAAATGGCTTAAAGCAGGTCTGATTTTCTCAGAAAAAAATGAAAAAAATCGAGTTTTTTTCATCGAAATTATCGACAAACTCGGTTAGAATTATCGAATATAATAGCTAGAACTTCCAAAGCAGTAAAATTTTAAATAAAGCCAGATATATCGTTTTGTAGCTCGTGAGCTGTGACTCTAATCCATTCGTTAAAGTTTAATATTTGTCCTACCTTGGTAGGGCAACCATTATTTCTTCTATAATGATCGTGGATCACTATTGATTTATGAGAAAAATCTTAATAATTTTATATGAATTGATGTGCTGGACTAGCCTCTTTCCAATGGTGAAAACCGCAGCTCTCTATCGTTTTCTTGTTAGTAGTTATTCGAAAATTATCCGCCCACCCTTTTTTGAAATGGGCATTAAAATGTGAAAGCAAAAAGCAACGTAAATGAGGTTGTGCAATCAACTCTGATGACAAAAAGCATAGTGAAAAGTAGAAAGAAAAGAACTGACGTGTGTTACATAGATGTCATACTCTATCTTCCAAACAAACAATAAGTATTGAGGAGTTGATAGACCACATAGAATACGCCGACAATTGAGCCTGCTACATTTGAATCTCGATAACTGAGCCTCCCAACACTTCAGCATCGTTCGTCAGCCTACGCCTAATCTACCTTCGGCCTCACCCTCAAGTTTCAAGGTAACTCTTGATTCGTTCCTGATTGCTCTCACTAACACTACCGCCTGTAAAATGTCGTGTTAAAAATTTCGAACTAATATCCCGCATCAACGATGAATTCAGAAGAATCCCACCCTCACGCTCACTCTCACCGTCACCCTCATCCTCAAGAGATATTATCACCACTTTATCACATTCAGTAGAATACACATAAAATGGCCTTATCAGTGTTTACCTTATATTTCGATAGAGCAAGCAAAGCTCTCACCATAGCCCTTCGTGCAAATATCTTTTTCTTTCAATGTCTCCCTTTTGTTTTTGTACTATCATAGTTTGCATGAGATTTATGGTCGAGTAAAGATAAAAGACAAGAGCTTTATTTCAGTCTAATGTATCAACCATAATGAAATAAAATCCACAAATATTATTTTTATTCAGCGATAAATTTTATTTAAAGTATGATGATGCAAAACCAAAGCATGAGAGAAACGCTTGTTTAGAATAGGGTAATATTGCGCCTCAATAAAAACCACACGTCTTCAGACCCTAGTAGTATAAGTGAAAAAAAAACCAGTTACGATAACAGAGATAACAAACTAGTATAAAAGCATCTAATGCTTGCAATTAGACATACTCCAACTTAGAACAAAACAGTCTTACTCCATTATCAAGTAAGTACCTACTTATATATACTATTGACACAGACAATAAGTATTTTTCATTAACATTAGTTTATTTGGTCTTAATGATGAAACATACCTTACATTTTCTATGAAAAAAATCCTCACACCCAGCTAGGTCTCCACATCTTGCAATTCAAGGATTTTTTTGAAGGGGGATCAACGCATGGAATGAAATTCTAATGTGTGCATTTTTTTCTAATATATTTCAAGCTATCACCTTCGAAATTCTTTTATATGAAAAAACCCAGGTCGACGAATACGCAATTCGTATACGTTCGTAAACAAGCGTTTACGTTCCCATATACGATCGTGTTTCGCCGTATTTTGGCGTATTACCTGTCTCAGTATTACGATCGTATTTCTCCGTGTCGTATACGAAGGTATACAGTCGTTTCCCATTGAGAACGGTGTTAGTAAATAGATCGTTTTAGGTCGTGAACGATCTATGACTGACAAAGTGTAAGGTGGTATCTACGATGATGATTACAATCATTTCCTTGTGTCTGTAAATGATCGTATTTCTCCGTAAACGATACAGAGAAATACGGTCGTAATACTGAGACAGGTAATACGCTGATTTACGGCAAAATATGGTCACAACAGTCGTATACGGTCCGTATATGGTCGTTTACGACAGACCATGTTCGACCTGGGCAGGTCGACGAATACGGAGTCCGTACACGTGTGTAAACGGCCGTATACGTTCACGATACGATCGTATGCCATCGTATTTTGCCGTATTACCTGTCTCCGTATTACGATCGCATATCTCGGTGACCGTATACGGCGCAACATGAGCGTATACCGAGGGAAACGGAGGAAAACGAAGACCGTATACGGTCTCCATTTACGACGGTGGTAAATGACCGTGTTTTCCTCCGTATATCGCTATATTTCTTCGTATACGACACGGAGATATACGATCGTTTACGACCTGGGAAAGTTTTACTACTTTAAATGAACAAGAAGAACTTTTATTTGTGCCCTTCTCTCTATTACTGGAAATTAAAATCTAAAAGAATCTACATCTATCAGGTAATGTTATTGAAAAATTAATAGATTTCTATCCATGAATTATAATAAAGACATTCTTTCACTTGATTTATATCTATGGGTGATATAAAATCAAACGAAAATGACTGAAGTATTCAAAGACTGGTTAGAAATTGAATTATCAACACAAAACTTGATTTTGAAAATATTGAAAAAAACTTACCTGTGACATTTCCTGAAATATCATTGAATAAAAACATGAAATGTGATCATATCAATTGTAAAAAATAATTGAGACATCTTGAGTTGTCGTTATGATAGCACATAAAATCAATAGTAGATAATAATATCTATAGTTTATCGTATACTCATATTTCTGTTCGCTTAAGAATATTTTCTGCCATTTGAATTTCTTGAACGAAAACAATTGTATATTTTCATTCGTTCGACCAAAATCTAAACTCGAAAGCGCTCATGATCCGAAAAGTTACTTATACTATTTTGACCATTTTGTGCAACTATTGCAGCACAGTAGATGAGTGTAAGGAAAAAAAACACTTGATTGAAGCAAGAAAAAGCATACAGCATCTACTTCAACTGTAATATGAAAAATAAGTAAAATACAAATAGAGTTGTGTTTTTTTCTCTCTTAATTGAATCACTTAACAACAGACAATATTGTAGTAAAAAAGGTTTAGACTACGTTTCATCAACTAACGAAAAAAGTGAGCATTGTCTCACTATATAAAACAATTGGTAATGAGAATGGAAAGTTTCGCTCTACACTACAAAAGATAAGGATGAAACAGCAATAAATCTTATCATGTTATACTGGGTGAGAAGAGGGTGAAAAATATCACCCAACATATTTCTGCAAATAAATTTGATGATGATAAGACTCGAAGTATTCTGCAATATGTTAGAATGAGAATGATAAAACTCTGACTCAACTGCAATATTTGAGGTCAAAGATTAAAAATTTGTAACGATCCTAACTTGAGTAAAGTTGTATGAAATTTAGTTAAACAGATTCAATAATCGACTTAACTATTCCAGAATTAGAAGCAATTCTGGCTAGGAATAATATTAATATATTAGATATTGATCACAATGACTTTACGATAGAAATTGGAATTTTGAAAAATATTTTCGAGGATCAAACTGATTCGAAATATTCAGTAACATACAATAGAATGTATTTTCATATAGTTCAAAGCAGAGAATCATTCGATCATCATTTAATTAATTCAAAAGAATTAAATGAAAATTTCTTTATTTTCATAGATTTTACTATATCAAGCAGAACTATGGCCTCAGATACAAAGTATCAACGTATGACTTTTATATTATTTCTTATCCTTAATTTTTTTTTTTTGTTTTACTTGAAGCAATAGACGTCAGAACAACAATATCGAATGAAGGTTATCAACCCGTCGACACTGGTCAGACACTAATATCACAAAAACCACCGTAAGTATAAGTTTGACACATTATATATGACAACCGTAAAGCAAAGAAAAATAAAAAGTTAATTTTATCAATAATATTCGATGGAAGTTTTTTCTTTAAATTTTTTTTAAATTGCAAAACTTTTTTCTAAAAAAATCAGATCTATCTATACTTCATGAATTAATACAACATATTTCTCAAAATCTTTTCATAAACCGTATCGATAATGATGTCTATAGAACATATGTACATACTAGCAGAAGCACTCACCGTTACCCGGCAAAGTTCACCCTTAAGATATACAAACAATACACCATTGTACTTCAGAAGATCTTATAAGCCTAATTCATAGAAACTACTTAGGGCATACCAAAAGTAATGGCGTCCCGATCTTAATTCCATATAGACCACTTAAGAAAAATTTCTCTTTCAATGAAATGATAGAGTGTCTTTTCGTCTATCTTTCTATACTATTGGATCACTATTCAAATGTTTTTATAATAATAAAGTTTCGATAAGAATTGTTTTTGTTGCAAACTGGCTGGTACCATTTCTATCATAATGGGTGTAGCACAAAAACATGCGGTATTTTTGCATTTCATTTTATTATCACTGAGTAAGTTGTGTTTAAAAAAACCAAATATACCACAAGTTGAAGCGTGAAAAGCTCTATAATTTATAAAGGACTGCTTATTTTATAGTTGCATTTTTTATTTTCAAAATGGACAAAAGTCTGACTGATCAAATTTTGACATTGCGAAAACGACATTATTTTTTTGGTAAAAGATAAATTCTAATTTTTCCTATTGCATCTTTTTATAATGGTTCTTTGTAAATTGTAGAGCTTTTCACGCTGCATCTTGTGGTATATTGTGCTTTTTAATAGAACCTATTAAGTAATAATAAAATGAGATACAAAAATGTTCCACGCATTACGACCTGATGACACCAACAAGTTTGCATCAAAAACAATTCTTATCCAAATTTTATTGTTATAAGATCATTTGAATAGTGATCAAATAACACAGAAAGACAAAGCAAAGAACACTCTATCTGTTCATAAAAAAAAGAAATTTTTCGTAAGCGTTCTGTACGAAATTAAGATCGGAACGACACTAATTTTGATATGATCTAAGTAGATATATACAATCACCATGTTTTCCCTATGGAAATTTTGATTCCGATTCTCGGATCTATTTCAAGTCTCGAATCAGGTCTTAATAAATGTAGAATATTGACATTGAAAGATTGTTCGACAGTGAGACATTCTTTATCTTTATACATGTAGATCAAGAAGACCTTGGTAGCTTATAAAAATTTTATATGTTTTCAAGTGAACCTCGAAGTACATACTAATCTCAATCAGTTCCGATGCCGTCGGACTCTCATCGCATTTGATCATGTTTTCCAACCCGATCCCATAGTTGCTTGGTTCCATATTTAGAAGAAAATCATTCAAGAAATCTATTTTCTGACAGTCATGCATGAAAATCCTGCTTCTATCAAAACTCAACACAACCATACATCCACTTCATCTAGAACTTCAGGCTTACAACATCTTGCGGATGGGTGAGTGCGAGGGTGAAGAACTGATTTTTTTTCAACAAGAGGTAGTCATTAACTTTCCCATGGATGAAAGGGTATATCATAGAAAGTTTGGTTGCACTGACTATTACAGAGATGAAATGTACAGAGAATAAGCAAACAAACTCTCTTCTTTCTATATATATACATATAGATTTAACTACTATAAATGAAGCAAATATTTATGATAGTTTATTTATTTTGAATAGAAACACAAGTAAAAACAAATATTGTCGGTGGGGAATAGGTCTTGTGTCGATTGCTATTGTAGCGGCATTGATTGCCGTTGCAATTTGGAAACTACCATCCAACAATCGAAAAACAATCGACTCAAACGTGAAAAAAGGAGGTTAGCTTTGAGCTTTCATTTGATCATCAACACACTATCTATCTATCTATACATGTATAGACACTGAAAATATCTTAGTCAAAGGTGTTTTCAGCACAACTTATATGCCAGATGATGAAAGTCAAACAATGGCAATAACAAATATTGATGATATCAATAATCAAGTATGATAATTATTGAATAATTTATTTGTATCATTTATCTATTTTCTTGTAGCTCTCAAGGAAGTTGAACGGAAAAAAAGTTCGAGTTATGAAAGCATTTTTCCGTAGTCGTTCACTATCAAGAGGGTATCACCCCTAAATATTCTTTGATATTATTTTCTTATCTATATTTCGATTTCAATTAAGGTTGAATTGTGATAATCAACTATCTGGAAATAGTCTTCAATTGAATATGATTATATCTTATTCACCTGAATGTACTTCTCAAAAGGAAAATATGTGCAAAATTGAATTTTTAGAAGAATTAAAAACTATGTTTGATCAAAAATCAAAAACTCCTATTACAATTCAATTCGATAACAATCGTTCTACAAGTACTACTATTAAAATCTGTACTCTAACAGAACTATTAAGTAAGACAAAAAATATCATATGATAAATGTTGTATTATTCTTAATTCAGAAACAGAAGAAGAAATGGAAGAGGAAGAACAAAATAAGGTAGATGAACAACAAAAAGTAGAAATCGGAGAAAAAGTAGAAGAAAAATTAGAAGAAGGACAAAAATTTGAACAAAAACAAAAAGAAGACGAAGAAGAAATGGCAACTACAAGCGTCACAAAAAAAAGAAAAGGAAAAAAAACAACTGCATCAATTCCAATAGAAGAAAAACTTTCCAAAGACAGTAAGTCACTCTAAATCAGATTGCTAACTTTTTCGCATTCTTTATATTAACGATAAAACAATAGAATCTTTTAAAAATGATAATCATTTCTTTTTTCGAATTTTCAAAAATTCTTTTATAACCAACACTAATAAGATTACATGAAAATCTCAATTAGATTAGATTATTTTGAAAGTTTTACAACTTTTCAATAAATTATCTTTGATAAATGAACACAGAGACACTTTTTTATAGATAAATATTTTGAAATATTCATATTTCAAAGATAATTTACTCGATAATTCTAAATTATTGATTGTAAACTAATCTATTTGAGGATTTGAAATTTGCTACTTAAAAAAATAATAGTAAAATATTAATATTTCAGTCAAATTACAGCTTGGATCGGTACCATTTTTGGTATTCTCTAATTCTATGTATCTCAAACTGATTCATTTCAATTATTTAAATCTTGTGGAAAAAAATAGAATTGTCACTAGGTATGTGACAGTTCACCAGTTCTAGAACTGATTCTTTTTTCAGAACTGGGTGGAAAAACCGGTTCTTTTTTTGAGAACTGGGTATACAGACCAGTTCTGTTCTGTGATCTGGAACTGTCATACGCCTAATTGTGACGATTAAAGAAGCAGATATGTTTTTTTTTAGTAATAGAAGATATTCTTCCATATATTGAATGAAAATAAATAGATCATGTAGTTCGACTTTCTTCTTCTCTGAAATATATTGATTTTGAAAGAAATAATAAATAAATTATTTATTCATATATTTTCTTAATTTTATATAACAATTCTAAACAACAAAATCTGCATCTATGTAAAATATTAAAGTATAGAAGTTCTATTGTATTTTTATAGCTAAAAATATGTTTTTGAATCATATGATATGTCAAAGATTTAATATTTCATTTTGGAAATTATTTTTTTTATTAGATTCAGTCGATAATGCAGTTCCAAATGTTGCATTAAAACAATCAACATGTTCAATGACTATTGGTAAAATTGTTTTAGTCCAGATGGTTGGTGAACAGAAAACAAATCTTTGGGATGATACACGAATGGATACTATTTTAACTAGTGAACAAAAACGAAAACATCGAACCGTTACTGTTTATGAAGATACAACATATCGATTACGTGTTCAATTAGGTTGTGGTGGACGATCAGATGGAACTTCACTTGTTAATGTTTGTGATCTTTCACAAAATGTTCATGCATGGGTAGATCTTAATGATAATGGATATGAATTATCAGAAAGACAAATTCATCATCATTATTGGTCGGATAATTT
>JAJEKB010021741.1:960721-977179 GCA_022393335.1 Macrotrachela quadricornifera | reverse complement strand
TCGCTGGATTCAAAGTCCAAAGTGCTAACCGCTACACCATAGAACCGGTGCTGTTATCCTTTTATTCCCAGCTGATGTTTTTAAATAATCTGAGATGAAGAATGTCGTTCAAGAATTACTTAGATCGCTGAAGAGATTTGAAGAGTACTAGTCAAATATTATAGGTTGATCTATTCTAAATAGTTACAACAGTTTTGTATCACACGATTAAGGAAACCTGTGTCAAACCTCTAGCATGACTGTTTTCGAGTCATTCATCTTTTACTTACATTTAGACTCAATTCATATCACGATGCATTTCGCTACCAGTTTAAAAAATACTAAAAGTTATTTAAGCGTTTAATTGAAGAGATGACATTTTGCATCAAATATTTGCTGTAAAAAGATCAACTAGATATCCTTTCCATCAATAAACTTTTTTCAGTTCTTAAAACCTTTTAGATAATCTGTATGAAAGAGAGAATAAAAGTTATTTAAATTCTTTATTTTTAATTAAAAAAATCACGTTTAATTTTTTAATATAATGTAATACATTTGAAATTACAGATTTATTATTTAAGAATACTTTCAATGCTGTAAAATCATATTTTAACATTTTTAAATATAACAATTTTCTCTTTTTCTTTATTTCTATTGACGATCAATAGTTTGTAAATTTTAAATACAATATTTTGTTCTTTTTTTTTTTCGTTTGTCTTGAAAACAAAAACCACTCAACTTTTTTCGACTGTGTAGCTGACATAAAAGTAAGTTCAAGATTCAAAGATTGTTTACAATGCTATTTTTATATTCAAAAAAAATAAATAAAAACTTCATTTGTCATATTTACAGTTCAATGAACGGAATAAAAATTTTAAATTATTCAAACGTTTTTCAATGCCATTTCTATTCTAATGAACGGAGAGCATTTATTTGAAGGACATCTCACATTTTTATTCTATTATATATAAAATAAAATTTTTTTTCTATAATTGAATATACATATATTCTTCTTCCTTTATAAAATTATATTAATTAATTAATTTAATAAGATTGATCAAATAAATTATTTTCTTTTTATTCACATGAATAATGATCATTGAACTTATGTCCGTGTCTGACTTTTTTTCTTCTTTCTTTTTTCTTTGACAGAACATCTGTTTGAATCAAACGGAAAAAAAAAATACTTCACGCGAGAAAAAAAAGAAAAAATATGTACTAATGTAATATAATTGATCAAGGTTTAATAAAGGATCGACATTAAATCGATTCGAGAAGCAGAAAAAAAAAATCTTTTTTTTTTAATACTAACATGTAAGGAGTGAACAGAAAGCAAGGTGATTGTGCCACTTTACGCCTATACACTCTAGTATAGACAAATGTAAATAAAAAAAATCTGCTTTTTTTTCTCTCTTCTCATCACCGACACAGGTTCACCTACACATATAATCAAGAGAGAGAATAGTTCTCATTTTATTTTAAAGTTATATACATGTCTTTAATACATGTTAGTTGAATAAAGGCATCCTTATTTAACGACAAATGAGAATGACATAATAAATACAGACATAAATAAAGGTGACACCTATTAACTGTGAATAATAACCGAAGGTAACAAAGAAGCATTCTTTTTTTTTTTTTTCTTTAATTGACATGATCATATTTCTTATACAAAACATTCTTCTTCTAGTTTTTTTTTTTGTCCTCTTTTATTTTAGATGGCATTTTCAATATCAACTAAAACTATGGGAAAAGGATCACGTTCTCATAGTGCAATTCATATAGCAACATCACGTGATTATGAACGAAAAAAATTAGCTGCTAAACATGAATTAAAACTTGAAAGAGATTATGATACATTAGAACGTAAAATGATATCACGTGCTAAATGGAATCAACGTGCTGAAAATAAAAATTTATTACAAAATTCAACAAATAATAATAATAATAATAATAATAATAATCAAGAACGTTTAACAACAACTCTTGAAGAATATATTCAACGAGAAAAAATTCGACAAGATAATATTATTAATGCAAAACGTATGGGTAATGAAAGTATTCGACGTTCTTCAGTAAACACTTTACCAAAAGTTTAGTCTTTTTCATTTTATTTAAAATAAAAATAAAAATAAATGTTTTCTTTCTTTTCTTTTTTTTTGTTTTTTAAATGATTAAGTAAAAGTCATGAAAACTCACAAAACATTAAATTACATGTGAATAGAAGAAAAGTAAATATTTCAAAATCACTCTATTAAAAAAGCAAAAACAAAAAAAAATATATATATTTATTAAATATGGACGGAAATCATTTAATCAGATCTAAATAAAAAGAATAATAATAAGAAATAGAACAAAACTAGTGATCAAATATTATTAAAGTATCATATTTCAAATTAATATTAAAAATCGAACCTTTTTTTTTCTTTTTATTAAAAGAAAATCAATTTAGATTATTTTTGTATTAATCTTCTTCTTCTTGATCATTATTATTATCTTGTAATTGTTGTCGTAATTGACGAATTTGTTGATTTTTTTGTTCAATTATTTTTTTCATATTAATATATGTATTTGTTTGATTAAATTTTTTTTCTAATTCATTTTCAGCTAATGTTAAAGCATGTTGAATATCTTTTAAACGTTTTTCATTTGATTCTAATTGTTGAGAAAATGTTGTTTCTTTATTATGAAATGAACGTGTATTTTCTTCTAATTGTTGATTTAATAATTCATCATCTTTTTCATATTTTGATAAACGTTGTTTTACATGATCATTTAATTGTTGTAATCGTTGAATTTCAGTTTTAAGAAGTATAGTTGATTTTGTATCATTAATTGGATCCATAAGTGTATCTATATTAATAAAAAAAATTAGAAATTTTTATTGATTATATATGAATATAGTTTACTCATATTTTTATTTCCTTTAGATTTATTTGTATTTATTTGTTGTTGTTCATAATCACGTATAAGATCAATTAAACGACGATTTTCTAATTGATCAAAATTTGGATTTAATTTAAGAAACCATTGTTCAGCTTGTTGAAATAATTGTTTTATTAAAAGTGCATTAACACGATATTGATGTGTTAATTCTTGTTCAAATTCTTTTTCTAATATATCAACAAATTCATCAAGAAAATCATTTACTTCATTAACTGTCATCATTGATTCATCAGATAAACGTTGAGTTTTAAAATCATCAGCAGCTGAACGAAATGATCGTAAACCAACAGTTTTTTGTTCACGAGAAAAATGAACATAATGACGAATTATTTCTTCATGATGTTCATTAACATCAAGATTATTAGATGAGGAAGCCATTGATCTCTAAAAGAAAATCATACTATTACATAGATAAAATCGTTTGTCATACAATCCTATATATAATAATATTTCGTTTTCAATTTCAAGAATTTTTAAAAGTCTTCTCTTTATAGTGTTTATAAATAATTATAGTGGTTGGAGAAAAATATCAAATCAAATGGATTATTATTTTATGTTTATGATAGATGGCGCACATTTATTGTTTTTTCAAGTATATTACATTTTTAAATCCTGAGTAGAGAAATATAATTTCGTATTGAACATGATTAATGAATATTTTAGTCGCTTCATAGGAGAGTGTGGCAAATCTCAAATTATTATCAGTTTTCAATCTTGAGGATGAAGATTGTTTACTATACTTTCTAATAATAAAAATATTATTCTGATATATTTCATTCGTATTACTTATCGATTTTAATTAAAAAAATATATCTTATTGAAGGGATTTTCCTGGCTCATTGAATTCCAATTGATAAATATAAATTATAAAATACTTCGAATTTTATGATTCAATTTACATGATGAAAAAAGTAAATTTGTGCATCTATTCAATTTGTAGAAATTATAAGGATTCTTAATATTCACGAGTTTTCAAGAATTAAAATTTTGAATAATTTTAACATGCAGACTCGAAAATTCGTAGCAGATCTTTTAATAGATGATTCTCGGATATTCTTTTTTTCTTTCTACTCTAGAAGATGATGCCATGATCATTTTTTCTCTCGTTTTCATGCAATCATTTTGAGTTCAATACGATAAATTGATGAAAGATTCATTTTTTTTTATTGAAAAATAATTCGATCTCGAAAGAGTTATTCTTAAATGACAAAACAAACGAAGCGTTTTAGTAGTTGAGATTTTTAGTTTTTCTTATATTACTTAGGGCTTTATATAGGGAAAGTTTCATTGAAATCTCTGATATCGATTGAATAGATTTGGTCAGTGGCATTGAGAACCAACTAATTCGAATCAAATCGAACTGCCTGGTATTGGATTGGATCTGCAGCAGTTATTGAGTGTAGGATATCATCTTGTGTACTGAAATAAATACTTTCATTTCCTTTAATCGTATCATCAATTAAAGAATATCAAAAATAAATAATCATTAACCGATAAATTACGATCATACAGCCTTCTGAAATTATTTTTGTTGGCTGCATCTGTACTTAAATAGAATTTAAGAGGTTCAGGTGATTAATGTAGGAATTGGCAAGAAAAATATTCAACTAGATGAAATTGGATTTGTTAATAAACGACTAAAACTAAATCCTTTATGCTCAAATTTTTATGTGTTTCTTACAGTATAAGAGTCATCTCTTACCATTAAGAATGTTTCATCTGTCTGAATACTATGATGCCAGGGGGTAGCTACGCGTTTTTTTTTCTGCGTTCTTCTTATTATGCTTGTATCGTGTCAAGTTTGTGACTCTCAGAATAAGAAAAAAAACAGTAATAGTGTTTTGAAATAAAATTTACGCTTTAGTTGACACATCAATTCTACTGTCATCCTACTTTTTATATAATAATTTGATTTATTATTAGTTTTTACTTGATTTACTACAATGATCTGTCATGCAGAATTCTTTAAAAGAACAATTCTTCCATTAAATATTAAAACATCTATTGTATAGAGAGATATGCATTAACAAAGAGTTTTCATATGAGCTAATGAAAATAAGTGACATCTTAACATATTCTAAATAATTTGTTCAAACCTTTTTCTCTAACATGATGAACAAAACATGAAAGAGTATTTTACTACTCTGTTTTCTTTTTATTCTTCTAAATCAACCAAACTATTTCATAACTGCTCCGACGTCGATTATTACATTACCAATTGAATTACTTTATCGAATATTTGATAATATTGATACAGAAGCAATAATTTTTTCTATTCGATCAGTATGTCGTTTATTTCAATCAGCTTCCGACATTTATAATGAATATGTTTTGGATTTTGAAAATATTTCAAAAAGAAATTTTTATATTGTTTGTCGATTAATTCAACGTGAAAATGTAGCTTCATTAATACTTTCAGATAAAGGAAAAATGTCTCGTCAAATAGAATTATTTATTGCACTTGGTCATTTTCGACAATTTACTCGTCTTCGTTCGTTAACTTTTCTTCATATTAAAGAACAGCAATTAATCTGTATGTTGAAACGTATCAAATGTAATACACTTAGATCATTTTCGCTTAAATATGAAGAATTTGATGAATGTTATAATCAATTGGAAACAATAGTTGCAGATCGTCACTCATTATTTTTTGCATGCTAATCTCTTCAAAAATTTGAAACTTCCGTATATAATAAAGTCTTAATAAAAAATATCCTGGCCAATGAATTATACAATTCGGTACTTAACAATAACAAATCATATTGACATAAATTATCTTAATAAAATATTTCAATATTTTCCCCATTTCCATACACACTTTCTACTTCATAGTTGAATCATTTCTTAAATTAATTGATGGACAAAATATGTTAGATGGAAAACGATGGGAACAATTTATTGCAACAAATTTATCTCAATTAAATAAATTTGAATTTTATTTTCATCAATCTACATAAATTAAATCAACTCAGAGACATATTGAATCAATTATTACTTCATATCAAACACAATTTTCGATTGAATACAAAACATAGTTTGTAACCTGTGAAGCTATTGATCAAGATACATATCCTTTTTATCTGTATACTTTACCAATATGCAAATCCTCTATTGAATGTTGAATGAATTTTTCAAAAATTTCTTTGTCTACGCATCCCATAGCGACATATAATGATCAATCAATGATGGATAATGTTAATTCACTTATACTCACATTAGGAAACCCCGTTGCTAATCATCTACAGAAGAAAGTATATTCTTTACATAAGTTATGTAACTCTGTTGATAAATATCTGACTATTTTCACGAAACAACTGCAAATCATCTACAATTTCATAAAGTAACTGCAATTGATCTTATATTTCACCAATATTCATCTATGTGGTTCGTACAATCGATACAGATTTTCGATATGTCAAGAATAGTTAAAATGACAATACAAAATAATTATTTTAGTCAATATGATCAAATTATGTGGAAGAATCTTAAGTTTTTTATGGAACAAGCATATAATCTCTCTAGATTAATAATTAAAGGTACCTTTATCGAATACAAATTTCATGATAAGTCAGATAATATTTATTCAATTCTTCCACGTCATATTAAACATTTATAAATTTCAATAGATCGTGCAAAACGAATAAAAACTATTCTTGAACGATGTGAAAATTTGTTAACAATCATTTTTTTACGTTAAAGACGGCTGATTTTCTAGAGAAATTATTCCTTGGTTTGAGTATAATACCATTGATACAATGTATAAAGTAAACGATGAAATGGTTTGTGTTTGGCTTGAAAATAAAAGAATTCAATCAACGAAAAGAATAATTAGTCACAAATGAATTAAACTAACTGTGATGTGGGGTCATCAGGGTTAAATGTTTTCATCCTAAGTGTTATATTGGACATTTCCTATATTACTGTCACCTCCTACCATATGTATATCGTTTGTATGTTTCTGTTCATTCATTGTGATGTTTTTCAATGTCACATATATATATATTCGTTCTTCTATATGTGTCAGCTTGCTTAAGTCCGTTCTCTTCTCTAGTCATATATATACAGTAAAAGGTACGAGCATATACAATGAATATTTAAATTATTACACTGTTCTTTTTGATTCGATCGCTCTTCATTGTTCTGTGAATAGGAGGGAGAAAAAAGTTTTGCCCTACGTAACAAACAAAATACCTCCTCTCTATAGTTTTAATTGCCTCGTCAGTGATAAAAAGAGTATAAATAGTCGTGTCATTGGTTGTTTTCTTTCAAGACCATCGAGAAAAATGGCATCGTGTCACTATCTTTGACTTGATGAAAAAACTACATCGATCGATGGCTGTGCTAATGGTGCTGAACTATCACAACGTAAATCATGTCATAAGTGCAAGGTGTCAAAAGGAGCTATTTATATATTGTTCAACGAAAAGACGACTGCACACATTGTTTTCAATCGAATATTTAGTGATGATTTCATTGAAATTTGATTATTAGATTATATTGTTTATTATTAAATTGTAAAAAGAGAAAAAAAGATGAAATTTTAATATTTACAAATCAAAAAATTTTAATTTACTTTTTTGAGTTAATACAACTAGACAATGTTTTTCCGGAATATATGTTGCTAAATCAACATTTTCCGCACATTCAATAATACGTTTTGTTTGGGCATTTTCATCAATAACAGTAAAAAATTTCGATCCTGTATGAATAATAAGCCAATTCATAGATGAATTTCCTAATGATACAATACGTCGATTAAATTCACTTTCATCAAGTTGTATTGATGATATAAGTAACATTGAACGATCACGTAATTCAAAATGCCAATTTTGTTTATCATCAAGTATAGTTAAACCAATTAAATTTGTATTTATATCTGATATAGATATACTTATAATAATTTCATTTTGTTTAACAATATTTTCATATTTATGATTAATTGTCCATTGATTCATATTATATTCATCAATTGAACTATTACGTTCATCATATGTAATAAATAATATATTATCCGAACAAGCACAACGAAGAAATTCCATTTCATCCCGTCTTGGTTTAACTTCATTAATACGTTGAATGGAATTTGATGTACGAATTTCTTCATCATATAAATATAAACGATTATCAGCTAATATAATAAATTTATTAAGATAAGATGACCAACAACTATCCCATATTGTTTGATCTTCATGCCATGGTACTGTTGTTTGTTGACCATTAATATTAATAATTGATAAACGTCTATGTTTATTTGTATGTTGATAATGAGTAAATGATGAATTCGGTGATGATGCTGTACCTAAAACATGCCATTCAGCACCTTTAACATCTATACTTAATCTTGGTCTTGTTGTTGTTAAACGATCAAAATAAAGATTTCTTTGATTTTGTCGTATTATTTTTTGTTGTTTTGGTATTATTTGAATATATTTTGTCCAATCAATTGGTACAATTCGAATTTCAGCTGTTGTTAATAATGAATTATCAACTTGTAATTTTAAATCATTTAATTTTGTTGTTAATTGTTGAATATCTAATTCAGTAAAATTATTTATTTGTTCAAATTGTTCAGTTAATTGATGAAATTCTGGATTAAATCGATCCGTAGCAATTGTATCTGATCGACGATGAATTTTTTCTCTTAATTGTTCAGCTAGTTCTTTAATTTGACGTATAGTATCATTTTCCCATTGATCAATTTTATGTATAAGTTCTGTATTTTCTGTTAAACTTTCATATGATGGTGGAAGTGCAAGAGTTTGTTTTAAATTTGTATATTCTAATGTAAGATTATTATATTGTTGATTTAATATTTCTCGATGTTCAATAAAATGATGATTACAAAATATTCGACGACAACCATCACATTGATGCGAACCACGAGCACATTCTCGACATGGAGCTGATGGTGATGACATTATTTTATTTATTGTAGATAAAACTAAACAAAAACAAGTAGAAAAATCGTTATTTTTTGGTTGTCTTCGTCGTTCTTATATTTGATAATGAAAGGAAAGAAAAAAAAGTGATTGGTAACTTTTTATATTATAAATATGTGATAGGAAAAAAGAACGAAGCTCGTGTTTTTTTCTTTTCCTTTATCGAGTAATGTATACAAAAAACAAGCAATTATACATAAGGAGTGTGAAGAAGAAAAAAAATATATATATAAAATATCGTATTGACAATGTATTTATTCTTCAATAATAGTTAATGAATTATAATTCGAAAAATTTTGGAAGATAGTTCAAACTATAGATCATATTCTTTTGAATTTAATATTGTCATTTCATGTTAAATAAACATGATTTTTTCAATTATTGACATAGAATAATCGAAATTATCATATGTATTTTCATTTAACATTTACTGCACCAATAAAAACATACGACTGTGCCACTATAATGTAAGCAAAGTGTATAAATATAACACACTTCTACATTAGAAAAAAAATATTGTGCTATGTTTTAAACCAATTAAAAATAAATTATTGGAGAAATATGATTTATATTATGAATTCTTTATTATCAAATAGTTCCATTTCTCTCTAATATTCCATCAATTTTGGTTTAGGTTCTTAGTCTAATAATCTTCGTACATACTTTCTGAATTTGACTACTGTCCTCATTGCATTCATGGAATATTATATAATGTTTAATGATAAATCATGCATGTATTGCACAACACAAATATGATAAAAAAATTTATTCGTTGGTTAATTTTGATGCTTTCGTCTTCCGCACAGATTTCTTTTTAGAAATAAATCATTATGTTTTATTATTTTTTTTTCAAGTTCTTTTTTTATTAAAATCTTGTTGTATTCATAATATTTTTGTTATTTCCAATCTTATAGAAACCCTCACTCTCACTCAAGATTATTTAAACATCATTAATATTAAATAAACTCCCATTGTTCAGTACTGTTATGGATTGATATGAGTGTTGTATAACACTTCACATAACTCTTCGCTCTTTCGAAATGTATAACTGCAACGCATTTGATAAGTCTCAGTGGTATTAACTGCATTTACGAGACTCATTTTTGAATTTTAATTCAACATTAGTTATACTCGAAATATCTAAAATACGTGTAAAGCTAATAGTTTCATTTTCAAAGAATATGCAGTAAAACCATCAGACTCGAACAATGACAGATATTAGCGTCAGCTAATATGCTTTGTATTTGATTAAAAATTTTCGAAGGCAATAAACTCCATTTAATCAGAGTTGAATATTTGAAAGTTTCAAGGCTCATGTAATTCTTTCCCTTTCTACTAAGACTAAAACTATGGTTTCTTGAATTGTATGAGAAATTAGACCATCGAGATTTATCACAGTTCCTAAAGTTCTTTAAATTCTATGCATTTCTAGAGTTCTTAGGATTAATCTGAATACGGTTTAGTCGTGGGAATGATTCTTTATTTTTTGTTAATGTATGATTGTCAAAATTCTCAAGAGTTCAGAATTCACGAAAATCAATCACTTTGATCGTCGTAGAACAATATTTTAAAAAAGCTGATAATTAATCCATAAAGATGAATATTTTACAGCTTTTATTTGAAGAAATTTAACAATAGACAATTCAAGTTTGATTACATAGACAAAAACGATTGTATTACTTAATATACTGTTCATGCAAAATTTAAAATATAGATTTAGATGTAGTAACAGAAGAAGATTAGATGGAAATGCCCAGTTTTAATATGGTGCTAGTGACTAACTTTCGTCAAGGTCGGTTTCATGTTTGTTTTTCTTTATATATTTATTAATATTTGTTATATATAAACATATTTGTCGTTCTCATCTATTTGTTATTTTAAAGTAATAAATATATGAAGTGCATCATTTTCAAATATATGAAAATGATATTTTTCGTGTTTTTTTTTGTATTATTTTATGCAAACAAAAGTAATTCTCAAGAGAAAATAGTGATTAAACTAATAAAAAACCATTGTTCTGTTTTTTTTACAACTGAATAAGAATTTCATTTCATTACTATTTGCGTACAAGAATATAAAAATTGAAATTTTGTTGGTTTCTCAATAATTACGTTGATAGAATTATAAATAAAAGCAATATGAATGAAAAAATTCTTATTTTTTTTTTGCTTTAACATTGCTAAGATGGATCAATGTAATATTAATCTTCGTCGTAATGAATTAAGAGAAAATAAAGAAGAGTTTCGGTTAATTTGGCTTGATGAAAATATAAATAATTCCGATGATTCAATTAAAACACAAAGAATGTTATTAGAATTGAATCCAGCCACTCAATTCTACACTGATTCTGTTCGATGTATTGATGTTATTAAATCCATTATAGACGAAAAAATTTTATTTATTATTTCAGGCTCATGTGCTAGAAATAATCTTTCACATGTTCGTTATTGTCGATCAATTATTGCTGTTTTTATTTTTTGTGTTAATTATCAACATTATCAATCATTAAAAGATAAATATGATAAAATTGTAGATATTTTTGTTGATCAAGATAATCTTTTAAAATCTATTCATGAAACATTAAATCTTTTAGAAAAACAAACAATCACTTTTAGTTTATTAAATGAGAAAGGAAAAATATCAAAAGATTTATCAAAAGAATCCGCATCATTTTTATGGCATCAAATGATATTTTATATATTAGAACAAATGCCACAAAATGAACAATCTAAACAAGATTTAATTGATAAATGTAAAGAATATTATCAATTTAATAAAGAAGAATTAAAAAATATTGATGATTTTCAAAAAACTTATTGTCGTGAACAAGCAATTAAATGGTATACAAAAGAATGTTTTCTTTATAAATTATTAAATAAAACTCTTCGTACTGAAGATTTTCTTTTAATATATTCATTTCGATTTTTTATTATTGATTTATGTTATAATATTAAACAAGAACATATTAAATCAAAAACTAAACAGATTTTTACAACATATCGTGGACAAAAAATGCCAATTGATGAATTTAATAAATGGAAAAATAATATTGGTACAATAATATCAATTAATGGATTTTTTTCAACTTCACTTGATAAAAATGTATCACTTGATTTTGCTCGTCAGAATATTATTTCTGATAAAATTCAATCAATTCTTTTTGAAATTGATGTTGATCCATCATTAAATACTGTTATTTGTGCTGATATTAGTCATAAAAGTCAACATCCAAATGAACAAGAAATTCTTTTTAGTCTTAATTGTTCTTTCAAAATAATTTCTATTAATAATGATTCAATTGATAATATTTGGAAAATAAAATTACAAACAACTGATGAAGGTCGTAATAATGCTGAACAATATTTAACATCAATTCAACAACAAATAGAAGATAGTTCACCAATGATTTGTTTTGGTTGGCTTCTTATTAATAAATTAGGTCAAGTTGATCGAGCAGAAAAATATTTTCATATGTTATTAAAAACTCTTCCATCTGTTCATCCAGAAATTGCTGCCATATATAATGGAATAGGACGTGTATATTCAGAAAAAAAACAATTTGATTTAGCATTAAAAAATTATGAAATTGCCTATAAAATTCGTCTAGAACAATTACCACCTAATCATCCACATATTGCTATTTCACTTCATAATATTGCAACTATAATTAAAGATAATGGAAATTTTGATCAAGCTCTTGAATATTATCAAAAAGCATTAAATATTCGAGAAATTAATGATACAAATGATAATCTACAAAAAGCAATTATTATTCAAAATATTGGGAATACATATATAGACAAAAATTATCTAAATAATGCTCTACAATATTTATCTCATGCACATGAAATTCTTCAAAATATTCTTCCTGAAAAACATCCGGAAATCAGTGCTTGTTTAGGTAATATTGGATCAGTTTACGAAAAAAAAGGTGATTTATTAAAAGCACTTGAATATTATCATAAAGAACTTGAAATGGATGAATATTGTTTACCATCTGATCATCCTCATATCTCTAAAGATATCAAAAAAATTCTTCTTACTTACAAGAAAAATAATGAAATAAACAAAGCATTAGAATTTTGTCGTAAGAAATTGGATATTCAAAAGGATATTCATGGTAATAATCATCCTCCTATTATACGAGCATTGACGACAATGGCAAAAATACTTGAAGAAATTAATTTCAAAGAATCATATAAATATTATAGAGAAGCATTAAGGTATCTTAAAAATACAACTCCAATTGACTATCAAACAATTGCTAAATGTCTCCGTGATACAGGTTATCTCTGTTCGAGATATAAAGTATTTAATGAAGCATTATCTTTTCTCGGCCAGGCCTTAAATTGGTATCATCAATTCTTGCCACCTGATCATATAGATCTTGCTAATGTCTATAAAATTATTGCTATTTGTTATCAAAAAACAAATAAATCATCAGAAGCACTTAATTATTTTAACAAAACTCTTTCAATTTATCAAACTAATTATGAATCAGATCATCCTGATATGAAATCAATAAAAGCTTATATTGATAAATTGAATGATGAACAAAATATACCTACAAGTAGTACGGAACAAATTCAAGAAATCATTAATGATGAGCAAAATACACATATAAATAGCACAGAACAAACTCAAGAGATTATTAATAATGAGCAACTTAACGCTGATGTAATTAATCTTTCGATTAGTGATTTATCGTCAACATCAAAATCTGATTCTAATAAAAGCAAAAGCGAAACTAAAATTCCTGTTATACGTAAAATATGTGCAAACTGTCAAATACTATGACAACCAGTTGCATTTTATCTTGTTCTGAATGTTTGAATAATTTTGTATTTATTTTCTACTATCTTCTTTTATATTAAATACGCTGTATTTATTTTTATGAGAAAGAACGGTTATTAAGGGGTGGGCCAGATTAAAAAGTATTTTTTTATTTCTTGAATATCTCCCTCAATTTTTATTGTCCAGACTTCAATTTATTTTCAAAAGATGCGCCGTTCAATTCCCTACAAAACCATATACAGACGAGTATCAAAGAAATAAAAGTAGAAACGTTATTGTAGTAATATTACGAACATGCAACATCAATGATTTTCAAGCATAAAATATAGTTCTGGTGTATTTATGCGTTCTTATGTCGAACAATATAAATAAATTTGGACAAATTGAACTATCCGCTTTGTAGAACTTCAAAAGCTCTATATTATTAGTATTTTCAAAAATTTTCATAACAAAATCTTATTACATAAAATAAGCGTTAATTAAGTGTTACTTTTTTCAAATTAGAAAAATTAACGTTTATTTAACGCTTATACTTAGGGTGTTCCAAAAGTAGTGGCGGAGGTACTTTTTTTCTTATAGAAAGCTTAAAGAAGTTTTCCTTTTTTATGAAAAAATAGAGCGTCTTTCGCTCTATTTTTCTATACTATTTGACTACTGTTCAACTAAGATCATAATAAGAAAATTTCTATAAGAACAGTTTTTGTTGACAACTAGCTGGTAGCATTAGCTCATAATGAGTGTAACACTTTTGTATTTCACTTTATTATCACTTAACATGTTATATTAAAAACACAAAATATATTATAAGATGCAGCGTGAAAAGCTCTACAATTTACAAAGAACTATTATGATAGGATGAGATAAAAAAAACCGAAGTCCTAATTTACTAAGAAACCAATCTCATTTTTGCAACGTCGAAATTTGATAGCTCGGAGTTTTGACCATTTTGGAAACAAGAAGTGCAACTACGAAATACGTGGTCCATTATAAATAGTAGAACGTTTCACGCTGCATCTTATGATATATTTTATTTTTTTATTATAACATATTAAGTGACATTAAAATGAAATATAAAAGTATAACATTTTTTATGCCACATCCCTTATGATCTAAATGCTACCAGCTAGTTTTCAACAAAAACTGTTCTTATAGAAATTTTCTTATTATGATCTTAGTTGAACAGTAGTTAAATAGTATAGAAAAATAGAGCGAAAGACGCTCTATCTTTTCACAAAAAAAGGAAAACTTCTTTAAGCTTTCTATAAGAAAAAAAAAGTACCTCCGCCACTACTTTTGGAACACCCTAAGTAATTAGTTGAATTCAAATGTTTGAATAAATATACTACGTAAATATTCTTATTCTTCTAAAAACTAGTTTGAAATAGTTTTCACGTTCTATTGTGTTGTAAAGAATTTGATATTCTACAAAATCATAATTTGAAATAATCTAGAACTCAAACGAATCGAAACTTAGAAAAAGTAAATCAAAATATCAGTAATATATGATTCGATGATAATAGTGCGTTTGTAATCTAATCGATTAATGTTATTAACATATTTAATAAAAACAAGAGAATAATTAATTGTTGGATATAATTTAATCTAATTAAAATCTGTTCAAAATAAACCAACTATTGATTTATAATATACAAAGATAATATAATGCATATATACTAAAATAGTTTATTAATATATAATTTTCATATTGAAAAAAAAAATTTCTATATTATTTCTATTAGAATTAGTGATTACAAATCAAGATAATCTAAGTTCAATTTACTTGAGATATTCATCGCGACAATGGCAGACGTTTTTTAGGACATTAAAAAAGTACACAAATTTGATAGAAATTCCAGTGCTTACAAAAAGAAGAATGTAGGACTGAATGAATTTGATATATTCCTAGCAATATTTCTTGCGTAATTCAGTAGGAATAGTGAAATTTATAATGATATTTTACAAGCCATCGCGCCCTCAAAGCGGCAGATTTTCAGCTACGATGGATATCTCTGGTAAATGCTCATGTAAATATTTTTTTGCTTCAAAAAAACGTTTTTTTAACGAAACTCGTCCCTAATGAAACATTCGAAGCGTCGGAATGCGTTTCATAAAGAATCAAAAATTTTGAAAAATATATTAAAATCTATCCTAGATTCGAACTGAGCCGTCATCATGACCATTTTTTTATGGTCTTAGCCTACTCTAGCAAATGAATTGAATTTTATCTTAAGTGATGATGATTAGATTTGAACAGATGAACTAGTAATCAGAAGTCATTCATATACATCATCAAGATATATTAGATCAAAATCTTTTCATATTCAGAATATATTTGAATGCGAATTTCATCGATTAAATATTTTATCTCAATTCGATATACTTTTTTTCGAAGTTGAGATATTTAACACGTAACAGGATTCTCTACATACTTTTTAAATAATTTTATTATTATTTTTTTATTGTCCACTACACATAATTAATATTAAGGTTTTTTCTTCCTTGTATCGATAACAGGTTAAATAATTATTCATACAAATGCTATATGTTTGACTGTACTTTTTTTTAAAAGTCTAATAAAGTTTATATAAATCGATGATTTCGATCATGCAAATAACTCTTCCAGAGTGACAATTTTTAGGTAAAAGCACATCTAGTACACAAGATATAAACTTGCTCGAAAGTTTAAATGCATCCCAATGCGACTAAAAAAATATTTGAGATGCATTTGAACGTAATTAGTAAAAAAGAAGCATTTAAGAGAGGGTCCGCCAAACCACCAACCAAGCCGGCTGGAGCTAAA
>JAJEKB010021741.1:915209-940721 GCA_022393335.1 Macrotrachela quadricornifera | reverse complement strand
GCAATCAATGCCGCTACAATAGCAATCGACACAAGACCTATTCCCCATCGGCGACATTTTCTATTCAAAATAAATAAACTATCATAAATACTTGCTTCATTTATACCAATAAAATCTATATATATAGAAAGAAGAGAGTTTGTTTGTTTGTTCTCTGTACCTTTGATCCCCGTAATACCCAGTGCAATCAAACTTTCTATAGTATACCCTTTCGTTCAGGAGAAATCAACGACTACTTCTTGTAGAAAAAAATCGGTTCTCCACTCCACCATCATTAAGAGCGGTATCAAGACTTGAAATAGATCCGAGAAACAGAATCAGAATTCCCTTAGGGGAAATATGATAGTTTTGTATATCGAACTTCTTCTAATTAAACTTATCAGATCTTCTCAAATACAATGGTGTATTGGTTGCATGTATTAAGGGTGAACTTTGTCGAGTAACGTAGAGTACTTCTGCTAGTTTGGATATATGTTCTATAGACATCATTATCGATATGGTTTATGATAAGATTTTGAGAAATATATTGCGTTAATTCATGAAGTATAGATAGATCTGATTTTTTTGGAAAAAAGTTTTTTAACTTAAAAAAGAAAACTTCCATCGATTATTATTGATAGAACTAACTTTTGATTTTCCTTTGCTATACTATTGTCATATATAATGTGTTAAGCTTATACTTACGGTGGTTTTTGTGACAGTCGTTCCAGACCAATGTCGATGGATTGACCACGTTCATTCGATAATGACGTTTCGGCGTCGATTGCTTCAAGTAAAACAAAGAAAAATAATGAAAGATAAGAAACAATATAAAATTCATACGTATATATTTTGTATCTGAGGCCATAGTTCTGCTTGATACAGTAAAATCTATGAAAATAAAGAAATTTTCATTTAATTCTTTTGAATTAATTAAATGATGATCGAATGATTCTCTGCTTTGAACTATATGAAAATACATTCTATTGTATGTTACTGAATAATTCGAATCAGTTTGATCCTCGAAAATACTTTTGAAAATTCCAATTTCTATCGTAAAGTCATTGTGATCAATATCTAATATATTAATGTTATTCCTAGCCAGAATTGCTTCTAATTCTGGAATAGCTAGTTCGATTATTAAATTTGTTTAACTAAATTTCATACAACTTTACTCAAGCTAGGATCGTCACAAACTATTAATCTTTGACCTCACATATTGCTGTTGAGTCAGAGTTTTATCATTCTCATTCTAAGATATTGCAGAATACTTTGAATCTTATCATCATCAAATTTATTTGCAGAAGTAATTTGGGTGATTTTTCACCCTCCTCTCACCCAATGTGACATGATAAGATTTATTGCTGTTTCATTCTTATCTTTTGTAATGTAGAGCGAAACTTTCCGTTCTCATTACCAATTGTTTTATATAGTGAGAGAATGGTCACTTTTGTCGTTAGTTAATGGAACGTAGTCTAAACCTTTTTTACTACAATATTGTCTGTTGTTAAGTGATTCAATTAAGATAGAAAAAAACAACTCTATTTGTATTTTACTTATTTTTCATATTACAGTTGAAATAGAAGCTGTATGCTTTTTCTTGCTTGAATTAAGTATTTTTTTCTTACACTCATAAGTATGCGATAAACTAAAGATATTATTATCTACTATTGATTTTATATGCTGTCATAATGATAATTCGAGATGTCTCAATTATTTTTTTTACAATTGATATGATCAGATTTCATGTTTCTATTCAATGATATTTCGAGATATGTGATAGGTAAGTTTTTTTGAATATTTCAGTCATTTTCGTTTGATTTTATATAACCCATAGATAGAAATCTATTAATTTTTCAATAACATTACTTCATGGATGTAGTTTTTTTAAAATTTTATCTTCCGATGATAGAGAGAAGGACACAAATAGAAAGTTCTTCTTGTTCATTTAAAGTAGTAAAATTTATTTTCATATAAAAGAATCTCGAAAGTGATAGCTCAAAGTATATCGGAAAAAAAATTGCACACAATAGAACTGCATTCCATGTGTTAATCTCAGAAAATGCTTGAATTGCAAAATGTGGAAGCCTAGCAGGGTTTGAGGATTCTTTTCACAGGAAATCTAAGATGTATTTCATTATTAAGACCAAATAAAATAATGTTAATGGAAAATACTTCTTGTCTGTGTCAATAGTATTCATAAATAGTTACTTACTTAATAATGGAACAAGACTTTTTTGTTCTAAGTTGGAATTTAACTATTTTATACTATTTTCTTATCTTTGTTATCATAGTTGGGTTTTTTTTCATTTATATTACTAGGGTCTGAAGACGTGTGGTTTTTATTGCGGCGTAATATTACCCTATTCTAAACAAGCGTTTCTCTCATGCTTTGGTTTTGCATCATCATCTTTTAAATAAAATTTATTGCTGAATAAAAATAATATATGTAGGTTTTATTTTATTATGATTGATACATTAGACTGAAATAAAGCTCTTGTCTTTTATCTTTACTCGACCATAAATCTCATGCAAACTATGATAGTACAAAAATAAAAAGGAGCTATTGGAAGAATAATATATTTCTGTGAAGGGTTATAGTGAGAGTTTTGCTTGGTCTATGGAAATGCAAGGTAAACATTGATAAGACCATTTCATGTGTATTCTACTGAATGTGATAAAGTGGTAATAATATTTCTTTTGCATGTATCCGGACCTAAGTGAATGATAAAATGTTACATTTTGTTGTTAAAAATTGCGCTATGAATAGCAATAACAAATCTCTTTTAACTAATGACAATGATCTTTTACATACTAAAAACGAAAAATCCACATGATATTGCTGCCTCCCACTATTTGGGTCATTATAAAAAAAAACCTGTGAAAGTTATTTTGATTTTCGATGTATTTTTGCCTGGAAACATCGTAAAATCTAAAGGTTCATGCGAAACATGATCTAAAAGAATTTATGAATATCTATAGAATACGCGAATATCTGCGAACACGCCGAAAGGAGAAATAGCCTAGACTTTCATATATCAAAAGATAGAGCTCACTGATTCATACTCATAAACACCCACGAACGCCAATTATTTGTAGTTATTACTTATTAATGTACTTTCACCAATCAATGTTTAAAAAGAGTTTATTTTTTCAAAGTATTTATTGTCAAGAACAAACATCTTGGCTAAGATAATAACATCGAAATAACTGCAAATAATCGGTGTTTGTATATTTTGGAGGAAGGTAATGTGGTATCGTGGGTGTTTACGAATATGAATCAGTGAACTTTTTCTATGGTACATGATAGTTTAGGCTATCTTTTCTTTCGGGGTGTTCGCCTATTCTACAGTTACCCAGAATTTATTGAAGTTTATATGGATACAAATTTGAACCCACCATTCCTACAGACGTTATTGACATAGTATCAGACTCTCATAGACATGATCGTCCTACTTGCATGTATTCATAAGGTACCGTGTTCAAACATCGGTACCACTAGTCATGGAATAACCTTAGACAAGTTACTAACGATTGTTTGTCTCAGATCACCCATCCGATAGCATGGTGATTGTATGTGACATACACCGGGCCATGTGTTTAATGTGTGACTAGTCAGTATGTATAGGAAACTCAAGTAATTGAGCGAGAAGAACTTTGCATTGGGCTGACGTTCTATCCAAAGTTGCAGCTAGCAATAGCTGTAGGGAAAAGGGTGAGGGTGAGTTGGAACTATCTTGGGACAGTCTCCTATACCGAAAGGTAGCCGAAAGGCGAGGACATTCTTCTTCGTCATACTTGTCACCGGCCGCAACAAAGATAAACTCAATAAATATGTGCTTGTAGTGGAATTAACGATAACAGTCACCCATGTTAAATTCCAAGGAGATTTGTGAAGCGCATCTTTATGGCATCCAGATAGTGGAGGATTGTTGGTTAAACAAAGATAGATAGACAATTGTAACGTGTGTATGCTCACGCCAAGGCGCGAGATGTTCATGAAGGTCTCTGAATCAGATAAAGTATAGAAAAATAAGATTCTGGTTACTAAAGATTTGTAAATTGGGCTTGAATGGGAACTTTTATAAAAGCATTTCGATAGCTTCGGGGTTTATAACATTTTTTATCTCGTGTTTTTCTCTTGTGAGGTTAATTTCGATAAGTATTCATATTTTTAGATAATAGTATATTTAATTGTCAATTAGAAATGTATAAGACAAATTTGAAACATCGTATTGTTGAATTGACTTATGATTCCAACGTTGATAAAGGCAAAAGCGGATGCGCTAAACCCATGGAGAAACGATGGGTTGCTAAGTTCCCTGAAACAGGGAATCAATGATTTATTGTTAAATCGCAACAACAGAAACCTTTTATTAGCCATGTTAAAATCAGGCCATCTTGCGGAAGAAGAAAGAAAAAATAAAATAACTAAGATAAAGCAAAATTTATACGGTAGATAGAAACAAGTCGAGCGCCGAAGCAATCAGTCAAAAACTATCGTGTAATAGAAAAAGTCAAGTCATTTCCTATTGATTTAAAGTAGTATGCTGTTTAAAGACTAATGGCAAGAAACCGAATATGTAAACGAAGGATTAAGGAAGTTTTCAAAAAACGAGGAAAAGTCGAAAATTTCAACATCAGCGTAAGGTTTGCAACAAATGATTCAGAAATTCAAAATTTCTGCCTTACAAATATTAATTATGAATGGAATTGGTACATATGAAACAATGACACTTCTTCGTATACATATCTGATATCACCATCGAAAAACTTCTCTTGTCACCGTTTAGAAGTTAATGACCGTTTCCGAATTTCAAGCAATTTAGTAACTTATCATGTACCTATGAATTTGGCGCAGTCGCTTTTGCCTTTATCAAATTTGAAATCGTAAGCCGATTCAACAATATAATGTCTCAAACGATAAGAGTGGGTATATTGGCAAAAATGGCCCTATTTGGAAATTTTGCTGGAAAATCCCTGCTTACGTGAGTTTTGAATCAGTGTTCGGAAATCACGTAAGCAGGGGTTGCCCAGCAAAATTTTCAAATAGGGCCATTTTTGCTGGCATATTCACCTCCCTTCTTCGTCTCGTAGATTTCTAATAGACAACTAAATATACTATTATATAAAAGTATGAATGCTTATTATAGTTAATTATTAGCTTATATTTAGGTTGTTCGAATCAGAGATGACGAAAATTGATTTTTTGTTCAAACTAGTTCCATCCGTAATCCAGCCTGTTGCTCTAAGAGTAGATTCTAATCCGATTCTATATTTTTTAGCTTATAGATTAGAGAATTGGATTCAGTAGCTGCCACCCTGTCTATTGGGTGAATCCAGTGGGTGGACCTGACTTTGATGATTTCGATTTTTCGTTACATACGACAAAACAATGGATTTAGTATGCCTATAAAAAAGTTGTCGATAACATACAAAATTGATTGTCTTATAGGCTACGAAATAGAAATATATATTGCTTGAGTTTCATATAAGTAAAAAGACAATCTTTATCAATGATCATAAGTACAGAGTATTCCATAAATAACTTTAGGGTAAAATATTTTAATGTTTTCATTTTGTTCTTATCGATGTCTTTTTTTAGTGATAAGAAAAAGGAGAAGAAATGGTGCTTTGAAGTATGAGTATTCTCTTTACCGCAGGCTTGGTAATTGTTTTATCGACAACGAAATAACTTGAAAATCTCTCTCTATAATCAAAAGAAAACAGATCAGTTAAATAGAATACGGACCCATGTGATCATTTTTTTCAGGATTTTGACCACTGAGGAAAACATGGGATGTATTTTTAAGGAAGCACTTTTTCTGAACAACTTTACAAAATAAGTGTAGATGAAGTTCGTTTCTAATCCGAAAAATAGTAGTAAATTCGTTTGGAAGCCAATTCTAATACTTCAAAACATTATTTCTTCTCTCTTTTGGTATCAATAAAAACTTTGAATCGTGCTCTCTCATTGATAAACATAATCAAATCGATCATTAAGGCTAATACGAAAGCATTTGAAATTTTTGTTCTAAACCTATCTATGAAATATTTTGTATATCACGAAAAATGCAAACATGCGAGTTTAGTCTGTGTAATCAAAAAGAAGCTGTGAACGAAGCGTTAAAAATTGACTTTAACGACGGAAAAAAGATAAAATTATTAACATATAGTAAAGATACATATCGTGTAACCAAAAATAATCGCATCACGCTCTATTTTACGTATATCTCACCACAGGTAAAAGATAAAACGTTGGTTTTTGCAAAAGATTCACCTTGAAAATTTGTATGAAGTATGACGAAACAAATCTCTACTAGCATGTTCTGATGATTTACCCCACAATCAAAACAGAACACCTATACATTGATACTATTTTTCGCCGTGTTTAAAATGATAATAATGTCTGGAAGACCATTTTCTGTTGTGCACGAAATATCTGTCATACAATTTGTGTAGATCTTTCGATAGTGCACCTTTAAAAAAATATCAAGTTGCTATCATTTTCTCAAGTCAAGATATATGCAAAATAAAAAAAAGTCTTCCAAACATTTTTATTTTATTAAAAACGATGGGGTGTAACATTATTATGTACATTTTTCAATTCGAGTAGGAAAGATACCATTAGAACAAGTTAATATTGTTTTGTACCTATAGATTTTTCGGTTTTTTTGCGACGTGTCTTTTGAAGAAAAGAAAATTGAAATTTTATCATCTCTTTATACAGAGATATTTGAAAAAGAAACTGTTTCAAAGGCTTTTGGACACCTGATAGCAACATTACGCAGATCTTCACATTTGACTATCAAGAAAAAACATTCGAGCAAGTTGATAAGAATGTGTTCATATAGCTTTTGTAGAACTTTCAGCGGCACATCGTTTGAAAATATTCAAGACTTTGTTATTTTCAGAAGATGGAATATATGCAAAATGAAAGAATCTTTCAAACGTTTTATTATTTCAAGCATGGTTGGAAATAGTACTAATATATAGATGTTTTGTTTGACTATAGAAGAAATTCTTTTAGATCACGTCTCACTTAAAAATCAAGTTTTTTATCATTTATTTATGCCGGAATGTAAGCCAACTACAGCATGTTGGAATTCTTTTGGGCTGCTTAGTATATGATGAATGAAGAGAGTGGAAGAACCTACAGTGTGAAAACTAAAGACAACGTAAATGAACTTGTGGGATCAAATCTGACCAGAGAAAGCTAAGAAAAAAATAGAGAGAAAAAAGCTGACATGTGTTACATATATGTCACACTAAATCTTCCAAACAAACAACAAGTATTGAGAAGTTCATAGACCACATATAGCACGCCGACAATTGGGTTTGCTACATTCGAACCCTAACAACTGATTCGGCATCATCCGTCAGCCTACACCTAATTAAGATTCGCCCTCACCTTTATTTCCAAGTTCATTCTCAATTCGTCCTTAGTTGTTCCCATTCACACTCTCGTTTATCTAATATTGCGTTAAAAATTGCGAACTAATATCTCAAATCACAAACAAATCCAGAAGAACCCCACCCTCAAGCTCACCCAACTCTTACCCATACTCTCATCTTGCCTTTCGTCCTTATTGTCTGTCTCACCCTGACACCCACACCCTTACCCTCACGTGATGGTTAGGGACATACACACACAGACACTCTCGAATTTTCACTAACAAAACTTACTTTTTCCTCTAAGAGATCTATAAGTGCGCGAGCATTTTTACTACTAAAAGTGTTTCTACTCTTTCTTCTTCCTTAACAGATAATTCTATAAGAATCACAAAAGTTTCCCTCTATTTTGACACTGAATTTTCTGGATACACTTATTTTTTTTACAGATATTTACGACGCCAAATATCTGATGCGATAATCTTGAAGACACCGGAACTCAACATTTGGCCAATCCATTGAAAATGAATAAAATGACACTTGTTTTCTACTTATGCATCTCACATCGATACCTAAACCTTTTTATACAGACATTAATCAGCCTAAATATTAATTTGTATTCAACTCGAAGTATGGAAGGAGTGGGGGTGAGGATGAGGGTGATTTTTCTTTTTAACTATCTCATCTTTGAATATTCGCCTTTTTATATAGATGCTCACCACTCTAAATCTTCACACCAATCCAACTGGATATCTTACAGCACAATTTTTCGCTAACGTGTTGTGAATTAATGCAGTGAGAAATCTGTTTTGTCTCGGAGGGAAAGTGCTGCATCCAGTACCTCAGCACTTGTTTGCCACCTTTACCGTATTTTAGTATGAATATCTTCAAGCACTTTCTCATTATCCTAAATACTTTTTTCAGCATCTTATGGTAAAATTTAAGGGGTAGAATTTCAGCACTAAATTTTACCACAAGATGCCTATTTGAAATCCTTCTTCGACTCCCTTGTATGCATATTCCTACTCGAATGATAATCATAAAAAGAAAATAAAAAGCATACAAGAATGGCAAGATGAAAAAGAGAAAGAGAAAGAGAAAGGGAAAGAGAAAGAATGCACATTGAGGCAAGCAATACGAACAACGTGAGTATATGTGAAGGCGTGAGATAACATGCCTGTAACAGTGCCGGAAAAGCATTTAGGATGGCGGGGAAGTGCTTAAAAGTGCTGAAGGTGTCGAAGGTTCTCATAGTAAAATACGGTAAAGGTTTCGAACAGATGGAGAATAGGTGCTGAAATGCTAAGCAGGTATCGAAATGCCGAGCAGATGCTGGGTGCAGCACTTTCTCCTTGGCTTTGCCATTCCTCGCACATCTATACCTTCACCATTTCATACAGACATTCACCACACTAAATTTGCACTACCATCCCAAGAAAGCAATCGGAAAGTAATATTACGCCTATGTATTAAAAACCTATACAATAATACACATTTCATCTCTACATCTTCATTTTTCATAAAGCCAAGAGTGCTCAATTTCAACTTGGATCAAATTGGACCTGTAGGAGTGCAATATTTCGCTGATGCATTACGAATCAATACCGTGATTATCATGTTTTTCCATTCATCTCATGTCTATACCATAACCTTTTTCTACAGACACTCACCATGTACACTCTCATGCAAAGTGGCATGGAAGTTATCGAAGCACAGCATTTAGCTGACGCATTGAAAGCTAACACAATAATACTTATTTTATCTTCCTTTCATATCTATACCATCATCCTACTATGTAAACACTGACCACACTGAATCTAGTGTGTGGTAAAAATGGAGATCTCGGAACGCAACATTTGTCCGACGCGATAAAAACGAATAAAGTGATACTCATTTTCTCTTCCTTCATCTTATATCTATATCGTTACTTTTTCGTATAGACACTGACCACACTCAATCTCGAGCACAACCATATCTTGGTTTTTGGAGTAGAATATCTGGCGGATACCTTAAGAACAAATACAGTGATGCTCGTTTTCTCTTTAATGTATGCGTTATCTACATTTCTGCTTTTATATACAGATACTCATCACAATAAATCTAAGAAGAAATTCATTGAGTCTTTGTGAAATTCTTGTCTTGACTTGTGCATCAGAAAAGAATATGATGATCCTTATTTTTGTTTCATCATATCATATCTTCCAACTTCCGTTTTGATGCAGACACTGACGCAGTTTATCTGCAACTTTGCTGTGTATCATGACCTAGATCGTATGATTGAGAAGGTGATCAAACGAAATAGATTACGTTCTCAAATATGTACTGTTCCATAGGACTTATAGTAATAAAGTTTTAACTCTGTAACGGTTATTGACGTATATATACGTCATAGTAAACATTATGAAAAAGTTGAAGATTATAATCCCTTAGGTCTATTTCATTTGTATCCTCTATGTTGACTCTAACATCCTGCACCAACAAAACCGCTCTCTGTCTCTTCTTACGATTCATCTCGTGTATGTCTCTCCGTGTTAAGCATATCATAATTCATATTCAGTGTAGGATCTACTTTTTAATATACTACCTTTGAACTAATTGTTGCTACTCAATTAAGAGTGCCATTTTTAAAAGAATTGGTACTCCCTCTTTCGTCAACAGTAACAGGTTATGGTATTCCTCAGAAAAGATTAAAAAAGTATTATACAAAACTATTTATGATTTTACTTGTTCATAAAAAGAGGAAGACTGGCAAGTGAACCTAAACCAACACAGCTGCTTGCACGACATTTTCCATCCTTGTTCCCTCTAACTTAACACAAGCAGCAGACAAATTACTTCGATTCGTCACAAATCGCGGACGAAATTTATTGTAATAAGAAAATAATAGATCTGATAAATCGGTAACTGTTTTAAAAAAAAAAGGCTTGGCACCACCTCCAAGAAAGATCGAGTCATTCGCTCACTCATTGCAATATTATGCTTGTTCAATTTTTATTCAATTCTTGTTGGTTATAACCATTGTCTAAGTGATCACACGACAATTTCTTCATAAAGCATTTCATTATTTTATATCGCCATGACATATATTCCGGAATCGTTGTAGTATAATCTGACGATTGAATAATTGTTTTCATGATTGAATTGAAAAGTGTTTTCAACTTCTCAGTATTCTGCTTAACGACATCCGGAATTTTTGAATTATTTTTGATAACATCCATAATATGTGCAGTCATCGACAGAACAACATTCTATAAACTAGCGAGCCCCGTGCATATACTGCACGGCTGTTTTCGCCTTAAATATGACTCGAGATCCTTAATGTTCATTCCATTACAAACATGCAGATGGTGGACAATCTGTTTACAGCTAAAGAACCCTACTCTTTCATAAACTTATATCGTACATATTTTTATTGTTCGTATAGCGTTCGGCCTTATATTCTTCTGTACCCTTTTCATTCATTATCTGCTCCCTCACTGTCTTGTTCTCTTATTACCAAACTCCCTTCAAAGTTGATGGATCCCTTGATAGATCAGCCTTTGAGGATCCATGGGTAGCCACCTACGGTAACTCCTGAGACCCTAGGCTATCTAATTTAATAGCTCTTGAGGTCTTAGGAGTAGGGATGGTACATTTACGTTAAATTACAATTAACGTTAACTAAAACCGTTAACATTAATATTAACGATAACGATTTCTGTTAACTGTTAATTGATTGTAAATTAACTCATTAACGCATAAGCAACAAGCACATATCGTTTGATTTCGCATTTCTGCATGAAAAAATCAACATTCGCACTAGGGATCGCACTTTACTTTTACTTTTTGAAAAAAGTAAATCAGTAAAGTAAATACTTTATTTACTATTTACTCTTGTAGGTCCCAAGCGGGTACTAAATTCCAAGCAGATAAGGATTTAGATAAATGCATTTAAACGCATTTTTCCAAATTCTTGTCTGATTGGGTAGGAGTGGCCAGGCAGAGGTAGTTCGCATTTCAACATCCGATCAGACTTACCATAATAATAATAATAATCATCATCATCATGTCCCTAAGGATTAGCGTCCATTGGGGCCAAGCATTTAGTGGATCAGATTTCTCCATGCCTGCCGATCTTGTGCAAGGTAAAACAGGTCATATCCACTGCGCTGAGACCATTCTGTTATGTCGTCTAGCCATTCTCTGCATGGACGACGCCTTCGAGGTTTTCTGTCCATTTTGCTAAATATTAGGTGTTTTATTAGTCTACAATCATTCATTCTGCAGATGTGGCCAAATAACCTTAGTTTCCTCTTCTTGATGATGTCTATTATGGTCTCTTCCTTTGATATCTTTTTCTTGATATCTTCGTTTCGTATCATATGTTGCCAATTAACTCTTAGAATCCGTCGGTAATATTTCATTACGAATGACAATAGTTTTTTCCTGCCTGCTACTTTTAGAGTCCATATCTCTGACGCATATAATGGGACATTGAACACATATGTGGTTAAGATTTTAAGTTTATTCTCAAGCTTCAGTTTCTTACTATTCCATATGCGTTTCAAAGAACCCATTGCACTTGTCGCTTTTCCTATTCTCCTTTTTATTTCCTCTGCACAATTATTGGGTTGGCACGACATTTTTTGCGTTTTTTTCTTAAATTTCCTAGAACAGTCGAGAAAGTTCTAGAAGCTATATATATATATAGGGGGTACACATATCTTTGGAAAAACAACAAAACTATGGATATGGATGTTGATCATGAACTAGAAATAAAGATATCTCGTAAGGAGCTGCGTGTGCTTCCACTTCAGAGTTCCGTTTGGGTCAGAACGCAGTGGAAGCAACAAGGAATATATGCAGCACAATATTGGTTCAATCGGTTCAAGAATATTTTACAAGAACCAAGATTGACTACATGGTGTTTAGCAGAGCGACTTGGCTGCTCTCATACTACAGTAGAAAGACATCTGCATGAATGAGGCAAAACGTGGAAATATGTTGTTTGGACACCGCATGAAATGTCACTACATCAGCTCTAGCAGAAGGTTGACGCTTGTATGGAATTAATGACATATCATCGCAACTATCAATGGCTCCATAATCTTATTACTGATGATGAAAAGTGGGTGATGTATGTTAACCACACGCGCAAG
This sequence comes from Macrotrachela quadricornifera, assembly GCA_022393335.1. Classification (NCBI taxonomy): domain Eukaryota; kingdom Metazoa; phylum Rotifera; class Eurotatoria; order Philodinida; family Philodinidae; genus Macrotrachela; species Macrotrachela quadricornifera. The sequence continues at coordinate 928,212 of JAJEKB010021741.1, read as the reverse complement.
CGACAGTTGCTTTGAGCTGAACAAAGCGGTGTACCAACGACCAAAATTGACCTTCATCCAAAGAAGATTACGCTGAGCGTTGGATACGATGTAAAAGGGATTATTCATTGGGAACTTCTTTCAGCTGGTTGCACCATCACTGCTGATATCTGTTGCCAACAACTGGATTAAGTTGCAGTAAAACTCAAGGGAAAGCAGAATAGAATTTATTTTTTGCATGACAACACCAGACCCCACATTACAAAGTCGACGCGTGAAAGATTATTGGAACTCGGATGGGTTACGATTTCACATCCACCTTATTCTCCAGACTTGGCTCCCATAGATTACCACTTGTACCGTTCTCTATCTAATCAACTACGCGAGAAAAAATTCGACGACGAGAACGACCTCAAAATAGTCCTTGCCAACTTCGTCGAGCAAAATAAAATTTAAAAAAAAAAAAACGCAAAAAATTTCATGCCAACCCAATAGTACAACTAAGTTTGCTAGTTGTTATCTATTTATCGGCATATTTTCCTTGCTTTTTGAAATGTTTTTTTCAATAGTAGAATAGTATGATAAGACGCTAATGCTGCTCGATTAAACCTACATATTTTTATCTTCCATTCCACTATCGAAAAAGAATTTAAAACAGCAAGGAAAATATGCCAATAAGTAAATAGCAACTTTTAAACTTAGTTGTACTATAAAAGGAAACGAACTGGTAAGTTGGAAATACTCCGTAGCGTTTTCAAAGAATAAACAAGTCAATTTCACAGTAATATAATGATAATTTAAATATAATCGGTCAATTTATTGATGTCTAGACAGAGACGCAAACACCAAAAATGGCGTTTAAACATGTCAATATATAAACCCCTTTTAACAGTGTCATTAGTCACCAAAAACGCATTCAACCGTTTAAACATGTAAAACGCCTTAGAAGTTAGTTTTCTATTAAGTGTTTAAACGCCGTTTTTGATGTTTTCGTGTCTGCCTGGAAAATTTAGTTCTGTAGAGATATGACGTCACCTCAAGCAAATTCATAGGAGATAATAACAGCTATTATAATTGTTCAATATCATGTTTTATATGTTATACATAATATGCATTAGTGCAACTCTATTCAGATTATGGACGTTATTTTACAAAATACGAATGAAAAAAGACGTATCAACGATCATTTGTTGCATAGCTTCATGACATGAAATAATGAATTCAGAGATCCAACTCTAACCCAAGAGGTTAAATATTACTTATCATTATCTAAGGCATGCAATGAGAGCCTACGTAATAAGCAATATAATTTCACTTGATGTGTTCTTATTTCAAAAATACATTTTTTATATATGAAATGATTGTATGACTATAAGATTAACTAGATTCCATAATTATGTGAACGAATCTTTCTTATATAAAAGGTAAAAGATTTCTTCATAACATGATGCAGATTATGTTAAAGAGACTTTAAAATATTCTGTTCTACTCAAGTAACATATTCTCTTCGTAGCTGTTGTTTCTTATTAGATTTTATTTACGAGTTGTTCTATGCAAAACTAAATTTATTGCTAAGATTATGAACAGAAAATATTGTTCATATCGAACTGAGATATTGAGATGTGTATAAAAGCTAAGAAATTCCAATATATTGCAGAAATTTATTTCAAAAATCAGTTTTCAGCGAGATTTTTCTAGTAAGATCATATAATATAGAAAAATGAGCTTTTTTTTTTCTCTATCAGATCACACAGATAGAAAATTTCTTTATGCATATTATAAGGTAATAAAGAGTTAATGCCACTACTTTGAGTATGCCCTCAGTAGTATATTTATTTCTTGCTCTTTTGATGTATTACTCTTTATTTCATTTCTGTTCTATCGACTCCACAAACTTGATATTAAATTTGATTTTTTTTCCTTTTATATTCAACTCAATACGTGATAATACACTATCCTTTTTTCTTTATTCTTCACTATTTATGACTGAGTGACTTTTTTGCCTTTTATATGAGTCTTTTAATTTGCAGATGCATGACGAAGACAAAACAAGAAGAAATATTTTGAAATGAATCAACTATCAAATGATATTCGCATTTTCGTTCGAGAAAAATCACCAACAAAAAAACATCCACCATATTTTCTTTTACTTATTTTGCCTGTAACTTGGCTCAAATGCTTTGCACTTATCTTCTGCCGCACTCAACCACGAACAAATTCTGTCGCTATACTTCAGTATATGATTCTTATATTTACAGTTCTTCTCATGACTGTTTCTTGTTATCTTTCCTATGTAGTGGCAGATGATGCAGGTCAATACAATCTATATCTGTCTAATGTTGCTTCAAATGTTACATCGATGATTGAAGGAAGAGATTTATTCAATGAACTCATCTGGCGAACTGTACTCAAAACATTCTTTCTTGGCGTCATCTTTGGCCTTATTCAAGCATGTAATTTTTTCTTAGCGGCTCAGTGGCGCCAACAACTTTGTGATCGCTTTCAAGAACTATTGCTTCGATCACCTAATGGATGTGTATTGTATGATATGGTGCAAACAAATGAAAACATATACAAAGTAATCACCAACGATGTAAAACAATTTACAAGCAATTTCGCTTCTGTACTTTTCGGATGCATGTTTTTCAAAAGCATTATTTCTATGTTTGCTTTGATTATAACTGCATGCGTGTTTATCATACGTGTAACAAACGGAGATGCAAGTGGAATTCTTATTTGTTTTGTGGCATTTATCTTTTGTGTATTGATCACATTACCTAGTGCACAGTTGTACAATTGGAACTTGGTGGCACAAGTAAGATTGAATTGTTAAAATATTTATTCTCTCCTTCTCATGATGTGTTTAATAATTTTGTAGAAGAGGGGTAGGAATAATAATTTTTTAGGAAGCTTCTATTACGTCGTGTACTAAATGTGTTCTATCTTTAGTCCAAACTAAAGGGTCGTCTTCGTTCGTATATGCAACGTATCCAAACCCATGCTCAATGCATCGTACTCTATGGAAGTCAACGAGTAGAACTGAAATATGTTCAACGATTGATATCAGCTGTTTGTAACTCTATGTTAATCGGATCTATCGGTTTTGCACTGGTCAATTTTCCTATTCAGTTGTCATGTAAGCGGATAAATTTGTTTCCAACACATGTTGTGAATAAGATCTATAAATCCTTCTTACAGACACTATGACCGGGTTGTGCACATATACTGTACCCTCCATTGTATTCTTCTTTATTCAAAAAACGCAAAGTCCAGAACTAGCACGAAATCTTTTAAGTAAGTGAATGATCTACAGGAGAAGAAATATTTTATATATTACAATGTTTCATAGCTGCCATTCCATTTTATTCTCTTTTAATCAATCTTCTCAGCCAGCTAATATTTATCATAGAATTTGCCTTAGTCACGGTTACAATGGGTGATCATCTATGGACAATACTCAATCATCTAGAGAAACTGACAAAACAGCATCAGAGACGTATCGCTTACGAAAAAGAGAATGGTATTAGACAAGAAGATGCGAATAAGTTTATTCTTCATCATCTAAACATTTCTGTTCCAGGTAAATTTTCTTTTTAATAGCAATAGATTTGTACAAACTTCTTTCATGAATCAGGTGCTACAGAAGCGCCATTATTACAAAGTGAGGTGAATCTAGAGGCTACACGTGGCCAATGCGTTCTTATTTCTGGGCCAAGTGGATGTGGAAAAACGTCATTATTTCGCATTTGCGCTGGACTTCAATCTATCGATGCCAAACAGATCATACTACCAGCACGACGTCATCTTCTGTTCATTCCACAGCGACCATATCTCCCGCTTGGTAGTTTACGTTTTCAAGCTCTCTTTCTTTTAGAAGACCAGAATACTATCAATGACAGAGATCTTTTCCAGTTGTTTCGATCAGTTAATCTACTGTACTTACTAGAAAGATATGCATTAGATGCGGTAAATGATAGTGGAAATAGCTATTATCTCAATTAAATAAAAAGTTTTTTCTAGGTTGTGGACTGGTCTATGGTACTTTCTACCGGTGAACAACAGCGTTTATCCTTCCTTCGCTTACTAGCTCTTTTCACTTTAACATCGAACAAAGATCGATTAGTGCAAGAAACTTTAGTTTTTCTTGATGAGTCCACAAGTGCCATCGATGTTCAGACGGAATATGAGATTTATCTACATTTGACTCAACTTCATGTGTGGTTCGTGACCATCTCCCATCGCTCGTCACTCGTTCGTCTACATACAAAATGGTTGCAATTTTTTTCAGACAGAAACTGTCAGCAGACAATAGAATTAGAATATATGGAAGACAATCAAGTTTTGTTTACATCGACAGATAAAGACCATGATGGAAATAAATTAGAAAAGCAAAAGAAGAACGAATATATACCAATAGAAACAAAACAATCCCAAGTGAGTTTTATTCCATGTTCAATTCTTTTTGTCTATTCATAACTCACTGTTAGGCTATTAGAATTAATCTTCCTCTGACAACCCTTTGGTTGCTTTACTATAAAGTTTTTTTCTATAAATTTGTATCCTTTATATTAGACAATTTTTTTAGAGTGATAGTGTGATAAATAGCTGCGATAATATATCATATATATATAAAAGAAATGCTTCTAAATGGAAACTGATAGTCGATATATTCAAATTTATGCATCTACCATTTCAATCTAATGATAAAAAGCTTAAAGTCGAAGTAAGTAATGATGCGCTCAAGAATTGCTCCATCTATGTTTTTCTGTGATAGACAATCATCGCTTGGCTATGGACTCTTATTATGGTTGGCATCGATACTTGGTCTTTCTATATTTTCATTGATCGCACTGCAACATTATACAATGGCATATCCAATTATGCTAGTGGCTCTGTCTCTCTTACTGAAGCGAAACAGTCAGTCATATCAAATATTGTCAGTTATATACTTATTGTAGTCACAGTGCCAGCATCTTATTCGTTAGGTGCTGGTGGTGGTCGAATGTTAGCCTCACTTTATACACGCAGACAGTTGAATTATCTCTCACGTTTACTCTTAGATGATGTTGGAAAAGAACAAGCAAATAATCTATTATATCATAGCAGACATATGTCAGTGATACCCAACTTACTTTCACATGAGATTGCTGAACTAAATACTGAAGTCTTCAATTTATTATTTGGACAGGTGTATTATGTTGGAATCATAAGTAAGATCTTATAGTAGTCATGACGGATTTGAAAGAAAAACTATAATTTATACAGGCCAACTCGTTTTGAATATCGTTATTTCCGTTGTGCTGAGCAAAAAAAACGGCGGATCGATGGGAAATCTGATCGTTTACCTCTTCGCGTTTGGCTTCTTCTTCATCACAAATATTCTGTCTGTTCTTTTCAAAAAGTGGAATGCGCACGATGAAGCTCAGTTTGTTCAATATCTAAATGCTCTTAAAAGAGTAGATTTTCAAGCGGAACAGATTGCCTTGTCGGGAGAAGACGTCTATGTGGTGGAAGAAAACGAACTTCGAGAGAAACTCGATTCGTCAGTTCACGCTCAAATTCGTAATGGTTGTTTCTTTTCCATTATTGTTGGCGTTATTAGACTGTCTGTCGAAAATATCCATCTCGTCAGCTACGGTTTACCGGCGGCGATTTTCTTTCACACTTATTACAAACAAGGAGTTAAAGATCCCACAACAGCACAAACATTCATTACTTTGAGTGTGTACATGTTAAATCTCTATGCTTCTGCGAGCTTCATCACTTTTTTCAGTGATCCTCTGACACGTATTCAATCGATCGGAATTCGTGTCGTCAACAATCTTGGTAAGTAATTATCCAATTGATTGATGTATACTTCAACGCAACCTATCAAATCTCCCTCAAGAAAGTAGTTTGAGACAAACAGATAGAAGGGAAAACCAGTACTTAGTCTAAAAATACTTGACAACGACATTTTTCACTTTAATTAACAAAAAATTATCAATAGTGTCAAATTTCAGAGCAACTTCGACTGATCAACATGCATCATCATCGCTTGAAGATCGAGGAGCAAGAACGAAGGCGACGTGTGTATATCGAACCAAATTTGAATGAATCTTCCCTAGTGTTCCAACAAGTGGATATACGAATACCTTACTCGTCTCATGTTCTTATATCCAACATTAATTTAACACTTCACACTTCAGACAATCTTATTATCACTGGTCCTTCGGGCTGTGGCAAGTCGACTCTACTTCGTCTTCTGGCAGGACTCATTTTCAATGAAAGTGATAATAAGAACTCAGTGTTACGTATAATCCCGCGTCAGAATATCATTATTCTCTGTCAACAGCTATATTTGATCCAAGGAACCCTGAGAGAACAGCTATCCTACCTTCGATTAGTATGAGAATAATGTCTTCATGCATAATAGAATGAAATCTTCTTTTCTAGGCACACGGACTAGGCTCAGTCACAGATGATAGTCATGCTCAACAACTTCTCAATGAACTTGGTCTAGGACATCTTATAGATCGTTATTCTATGGATGGAAAGCGACAGTTTTGGTCTGAACTCTTATCTATTGGAGAACAACAGCGACTAATGATGGTCACCGCATTTCTTGTTGGCACAGAAACTATACGATTGTTCATTCTTGATGAAACAACATCCGGCTGCGATAAACAAACAGAAAAAGCCATCTATGAATATCTCCAACGATCAAATGTACAATTTATATCTATTTCGCATCGAAAGGAGATAAGCAAATACCATACACGTCAAATGATGATCGATGGTAGACAAACATTAATCCCAATACCAGTTCTCAAAACTCGATTTTGATAATTTTGAGTGCTTCCTCATCATCCTTCTAAAATTCTTTTTTTTTCGATCCATCTAATATTTATTTTATCATTAGTAGGAAAAAAATTTCTTAAGAAGAGTAGGATTATAGAACTAGTGCAATTTTTTCTCACATCATTTCGATAGTATGATTACATTCCAGTAGAAAACATTAACTTTTCAAATGAAATCCAAAAAACATTTCTTTTTCCACACACTATTCGCCTTAATATCGTGTTTTTTTTCTGTATTTTCTTGCCTCTTCATTGCAGTTTTTTTTGCATCACTTGAAGTGAATGAATGAGGAGATTTAATCTGTCAGTTTTTTTTCACTCTCATCGACTCACGTTACACATACTGTATTTTTTCATTTTGATTATTCGTTACATCATCATGAGAATATTGAATATATTTTTAAACAAACTGATTAATTAATAATACTGTTAGGTTATCAACATAGTTTTGGCGTTTTTATCAAAAATTCTATTTTTATTTTTCCACTTCAAGAGTACAACTAGCTTTCAGATATATATTCATTACTACTATCTACCACTTGTTGCCAACGTTTTGGCATGGATAGGATCCAGCGTTCGGAGAAGTTGATGAGTTCCATTTTGGCGTTGTTTTCGTCGTCGAACTTTTCATCACAGAAATGGTTTAAAAGAGAACGAAACAAGTGGTAGTCCGTTGAAGCCAAGTCAGATGAACGAGGTGGATGGGGAACAGTAATCCATCCGAGCTTCAATAATTTTTCATGGGTCGATTTTACAATGTATGGTCTTGCATTATCATGCAAATAATAAATTCGATCCTACTTCCCCCTGAGTTTTTCGGCTACCCGCTTCAATTGTTGACAGTAGAGATCAGTAATGATGTGATGATATATCCATTCGGAAGAATTTCCTAATGAATAATTTCATTGACATCCAGTCAAACGCTCTGCATCACTTTTTTGGCGTATGAATCAGTCTTAGATGTTGCTACGCCTATTTGACCATCGTTTGACCATTGATGTCTCTGTGTGTAGTTAATCTATAACATTCACTTATCTTCACCAATAGTTAGATAGCAGAGCCGTTGGTAGTTGCGGTGAGATGTCATTAAATCCATACAAGCATCAACTGTGTGTTGAAGCTGATAAGGTGATAAATTGTAGGGTATCCAAACTTCATATTTCATGTCTTGTCTAATTCGTTCAGATATTTTTTCACCGCAGTATGAGAGCATCCAGACTACTCTGCTAAATATCGTGAAGTCAATCAAGGATCTTCTTCAATACACTGCTTTAAAAGATCTACATCCAGTTCCATTAGTCTACTAGAGCAAGGTAAATCTTCGAGTTCAAAATCACCGTTCTTAAAACAATTGAACCAACGTTATGTCGTACGGGTGGAGAGTACATCCTCGCCCATCGTGCTGCATATGTTGTTGGCTGCTTCCGTTGCCTTATGACCCAGACGAAAGTCATGAAGTAAAAGTATTCGTATCTCTCTCTCAGAAAGATTCATTTTCAATTTATGACTAACATTCATATCGATAGTTTTATTACCATTCGAAAGATATTCACACTCCATATATATACATACCGTTAGTATGGAAATGTTTAGAACTTTCTTGAATGTTCTTAAAAATTTTATAAAAAAATCCCAAAAATTTGTTGACAACCTAATACTTCTACAGGCTCTTATCTTCTGTAGCTTTAGCTTTTCTAATAAGCTGAGAGAGGTGAAAAAGTTTTCGAAATATAGATGTTATCCTCGGAAATTATGACCAGAAATAAGATAAAAAACAACACGTTCACCTAAAGATGTTTCTTTTCCACTAGTTTCCTTTTATCCTAAATACATTTGATGGTTGAATAAATAACCAGTAATTGGATCGAACAAACACCAAACGTTAATACCCTTTTTTATTGGCAAAGTAGTCTTTAGATTCTCGATTTGGTTCCAATGAGTTATCAACCAAATGTAAATCACAAATAATTTGAAGAAAGCGATATCTTGACCTGACCCAAGAAATAAATGTATTATGCAATACCATATCTATACTTCAATAAAATTTCATATTTGGCAAGTTATTGATACCCATTAGAATAATCAACTCGAGAAATGATTCAATATCTTTGTTGCTCACACCCTTCATATTATTGGTTTTCTTCTGATTGTTACGTCGCTTCTTTCCTTTTCCGTAAATATTTGTTTAATCAGTAATCAGATTTAAAATTTCTTCAGTAAAAAAGGTTTTATAGATTGAAGCTGGGGTTCGCTATTTGAGATAGATTAATGTAAAGCCGCCATCTTTGATATTACTTTCATTGATTGAATTCAGCTCCTCTGCATATACATCCAAATCTTCATCAAAAAGTTCAAGCTCATCTACGTTATCGGCTAGTTCATCATAATCGAATTCGAAATCACCCTTGCTGGTATCATCACTGCCATATGAATCATAAGACTCGTCGGCGACTTCATTATTTCTATAGATTTCTATTTGGTTAATTTTAATTATAAAAACGGTACAAAGAAATGATATTCTTTGCAGATTTAAGAACAACGTAAATTCGTCAGTGGAAACGGAAGTATATATATATATATACTCAATAGAGAATGAGGATATTCTCAAAAAACAAAAGATCAGAGGTGAAGACAAAAACTATGATGTCACTGCACCCTAGTAGGAAGAATAAAGCATATTTGAAAAGAATTTATATAAGAGAAGAAAAAAAAGAATGACATGATACATGCAATTGTTTATGACTTTACATACTTAATAGTTTGATGTGAACTAAACACTTTTTCCACTACTGAGAAATAGATGCGTGAAAAATAACCCATTCGTTCTTCAGAGATTAAGTGAATGATAAAAAAGTACATAAATATGCTATTATTTTTTCTGTATTTTTTTATTAAAAAACGATTCAAAATGGTAGAAGCAAGTTGAAAGAATAGCATTGGCTTTATACATAAAGAGCTTTCTAATTGATATTATCATGAAAAATAGGAACTAGTAAATTTTACTAAAAATTACTATCGTTTTTTCAAGGACCAAAACTGAGAAATATTTTGGTAATACAGTTTAACATGCTCTATCACTCGTAGAAATATTGAAATGATTGACTTTTGCCGCATCAAATGGATTGATCAACATTGTTTTAGCATCAGCTCTTCTTATAATGCTTCCAAAATCCCTAAAGATCGGTCAAAACCTTTGAAACTTCGTATACAGAAGGATAATAGCTCAATAGTTAAAATTAGAAAAAGAAAAAGAAAAACTGTAAAGTCTAAAAAATTTATATTACTAATGAAAACCTCATTGAAAAGTCATTATCGGAAATCTATCAAAATTTTGGTGGTATTTTGCCTTTTTGTTTAGGAAAAGGTGATCCGATCGAACTGAAATTTTTAAGGTATACTGCACCACATACCCCCACATCACATTAAAAAGTCAATCAAAGCTGAGATGTGAATCAATCGTTGGTGCTCTATAACGTTTGCTTCTCTCAGCCATTAACTCTTAAGCGTTAGAAGTTATTTCAGAGTCCAAAATGTTTTGCACTATAAATAACAAAAAGATTTTACATATAGATTATCGATACCTCAGATATTTTTGTGACAAAATCAAAAAAAATTTCGTACTGCGATAATCAAGTTTAAAACAGTTTTTAATACCTCGAGTAAGGTACATCTATTTGCCTTAAAACTCGAAAAGAAACCACTTCGGTTATGAACTTGTATCGTTTTCAAGCTTTCATAATCTCTTGAAAACTGTGTCGTAGTAAAAATCGAAAGTCGAACGACATTTTAGGTATCAAAAAAACTGATTTCTTCCCGCTAGATAAAGCAAAATGCACGTAGGATATATTAGGCCAGGATTCCAATATATCCTAAAAATATTCACTATACTACTGTCTGCAAACGGAACTCGATGAGCTCTATCAATTCGAACAATTACCTTAAAAGCTCCGTTCAAACCGAAGGAATCTTTAAAATACCTCGATAAAACGCTAAAAAACATCATATCATTTAGAAAATTCCGTCACAATTTGCTTCTGAATGTTTTCAACAAAATATCAAATCATTGTTGAGAAAATTGGCCATTAAGATTATAATTGCAAAGTTTATGAGCCAGTCCACATAACCTGCTCAATTAAGGTCTTTCGATTTTATTCATTCTATGATATGCTGTAGTGAGGAGAATTCTGAGCATTTTGGCGCAAGCCGTTTCAAAAAATATTGGATTCTTGTTATTTTATAATCATTTTACGAAATACCCTATATACGACGAAAATGACCAATGGGGGTTTAAATGGGAAAATATTGAGAACGCTTGGACCGGTTGAAATAAAATTTTGTTCAGACATATATCTAGATAAGATTCATTCACTATGTATGTTTTGACTTAAAACTCGTATTTCAAAAAAAAGCGGGTGAGTATTTTTTTTGAATAATCTTTGAGAGGAACAAGATACAGAGATGCGGTTTTCACCATTGGAAAGAGCAGATGAAAACGCATCGAATCATATAAGACAAGGATTTTACCTTAAACGTTGGAACTCTTGTGCAGTAGTTGAACAAAAAAATGGCTTAAAGCAGATCTGATTTTGTCAAAAAAAGTCAAAAAATATCGAGTGTTTTATCGAAATTATCGACAAACTCGGTTAGAATTATCGAATATAATAGCTAGAACTTCCAAAGCAGTAAAATTTTAAATAAGGTCAGATATATCGATTTGTAGCTCGTGAGCTGTGACTCTAATCCATTCGTTAAAGTTTAATATTTATCCTACCTCGGTAAGGCAACCATTATTTTTTCTATAATGATCGTGGATCACTATTGATTTATAAAAGAAATCTTTATAATTTTATATGAATTGATGTGCTGGACAAGCTTCTTTCCAACGGTGAAAACCGCAGCTCTTTATCGTTTTTCTGTTAAAAACTATTCGAAAATTATCCGCCCACCCTTTTTTTGAAATGAGCATTGGACTGTGAAAGCAAAAAGCAACGTAAATGAGGTTGTGCAATCAACTCTGACGACAGAAAGCATAGTGAAAAGTAGAAAGAAAAGAACTGATGTGTGTTACATATATGTCATACTCTATTTTCCAAACAAACAAGAAGTATTGAGGAGTTGATAGACCACATAGAGTACTCCGACAACTGGGTCTGCTACATTTGAAACCCGATAACTGAGCCTCCCAACACTTCAGCATCGTCTGTTAGTCTACGTCTAATCCACCTTCGACCTCACCCTCAAGTTTCAAGGTAACTCTTGATTCGTTCCTGATTGCTCTCACTAACACTACCGCCTGTAAAATGTCGTGTTAAAAATTGCGAACCAATATCCCGAATCAACGATGAATTCAGAAGAACCCCACTCTCACCCTCACTCGCTCACCCTCACCCCACTAAGGTTTGAGCACAGTATCTTGTGAATACGTGAAAGTCTGTTAATCATGTCTATGAAAATCTGATGCTACATCGATAAAGTCTGTGGGAATGGTGGGCTCAAATTTGTATCCATATACACTTCAATAAACTCTTTTAAATCATGTTTCACATAAAGTTTAAAATTTTATGATGTTTTCAGACAAAACTGTATTGAAGACTGAAATAGCTTTCAAAGATTTTTTTATAATGGCTTAAATAGTGGAAGGCACCAATATCATGTAGATTTTTCGTTTTTATCATGTAAAAGATCATTGTCATCAGTTATAAGAGATTTGTTATTGCTATTCATAGCGCAGTTTTTAACAACAAAAAGTAACATTTTATCATTCACTTAGGTCTGCATACATGCGAAAGAAATATTATCACCACTTTATCACATTCAGTAGAATACACATAAAATGGCCTTATCAATGTTTACCATACATTTCGATAGAGCAAGCAAAGCTCTCACCATAGCCCTTCGTGCAAATATCTTTTTCTTCCAATGTCTCCCTTTTGTTTTTGTACTATCATAGTTTGCATGAGATTTATGGTCGAGTAAAGATAAAAGACAAGAGCTTTATTTCAGTCTAATGTATCAACCATAATGAAATAAAGCCCACAAATATTATTTTTATTCAGCGATAAATTTTATTTAAAGTATGATGATGCAAAACCAAAGCATGAGAGAAATGCTTGTTTAGAAAAGGGTAATATTACGCCGCAATAAAAACCACACGTCTTCAGACCCTAGTAGTATAAGTGAAAAAA
>JAJEKB010021741.1:866286-900209 GCA_022393335.1 Macrotrachela quadricornifera | reverse complement strand
CAATTCTCTACATATGATGTAGAGAAATTGGTTATTATATAATGATATCTTTCCTTTCAAAAGCTGATCTCTAGTCTATTATTCATTAAATAATATCATTAGATTGTCTCATATCATAGCCAAATGCTGTCGATTATGTATAGTGAGCTGATCCGATCGATGTGGAAGGTATCTTGGGGTGGGGATGAGGGTGAACGACCCTCACCCTCACTCTTCTTCCATGACGTCAGATTCGTATTACGCTTTGAATGCACTCCCTTACGCTGGTCGACAACCTAATCAACAACGACAAAAACAGGTCGGTGCCAATGTAGGTTTAGACTTGCTAAAACTATTGTACGATTCGAATAGAACTGTTACATTTGATAACTTTTCACAAGTGTTCAACTTGCTAAAGAACTTTAAACGAAGAAAATGACTGTTATAGAAACATTACGTAAAAATAAACCAGGAATTCCTAGTGAGTTCCAGTCAAATAAAGTCGCGAAGTTAGTTCATCCCTTTTTGCTTTTCAAAATTACTTAACATTAGTTTCATTTGTTGCCAAACAAAATAAAGCAGTTTTATTGTTATGTTCGAAACATCATGATAGTCTCATCGATAAGAAAAGCGAAAAAACCGAATATTATTCTTGAGTACAGTAAAACAAAAAGAGTTGTTGATTACTTTGGATGAAATATGCCATGAATATGCCGTGAAAAGAGGTACAAGGCGATGGCCACTTGGTATTTTTTACGGAATGATTGATATTGCTGGTATAAACGCATTGATCATATGGAAGGAAAAAAATTCGTAACTGAAATCAGAATAAAAGATGTAAACATCGTTTATTCCTTAAAGAATTAGGAATGACTTTAGTCTCTTCTCTTCTGAATTATCGCTCAAAAACCTTCACAAATTTATACAAAGACATTCAAAACGCATTAGATGTTTTTAGCTATCCCATGATAGATGAAGAATTGCACGAAGCAAATGAAAATTCTACAATATCCAAGCGAAAACGATTCGCATTTGGCCATTTTCCTAAGGACAAAAAACCTCAGATAATTATTATAAATGTTCAGAATTTGTTTGCAACGAGCATTCTGTAAAACGTATGTTTTGTATTACTTGTTCAAAATAGAGAAAAATAGTCATTCTAATAATTCTTTCTATCCATTCGGATGTGTTAATCGCATATTTATATCAAAAAAAGAATGCAAAAGTAAAATAATGATAATATGAAACTATATCATACCGGCAAAATGCAAAAAAGGGCCAGCAGGTACCGGGATCTATTTTTGTGGGATTTATTCGGATTTTTTTTATAAATCTCCATACATCTTAAAATAAATTCCACATAACTCCTATTGAGGGTGAGGGCGAATGCAGGAAATGGGGGGCAAGAGTGAGGGTGCGCTGAAATACTAATACAGCTATATAGTCTCAATAAATCCTTAGTAAATAAATAAATCTTGCAGAAGAAATAAATCCCAAAAAAAAAAGTTCCGTTATGCCTCGAAAGTGTATGTTAATCCTACGAAAGCATTAATTCTGTTATACCAAAATTTTCAGAATTACAGGATGAGTATCACTTTGTTTATTATAAATACTGTTACATTAACTATCTTATAAATCTCGATACCCAATCTCAGAATATCATAGCATCCTTCTAAATCTTGCATCCTTTGGAACCGCAACATAAATTCGTATTGTTTTAAAAACAAAACATTTTTTCTTTAGGTTTCAATGACAAGAAAAAGTATATTTCTCCGTTTTGTGAAATACGATCTGCGAGAAAGTGTTGAAGTGTTTAACGATGGAAATTTGGACCCACCGTCAAACCCTGTCACAGACTGTGACCGACAGCAGTTTAGAGAATCACAGTCCGTGACGAACAGAATATTATAAGCCGTCACATATTGAGATAGGTGCTACTTTAAGGCTACTAGACACCATGAGAAATGAAGTTCGCAACCTGTTACATATGTTGACATGCGTCTTCAAGGACTATCAGAGGTCATGTATAAACGAAGTTTAGTTCAAATATCTTTGAAGTATTTCTTTGTTGAAATTCAATGCTGCAAACTAAGAAATAATGGTCAAAGTATGTCCGAATATGCATCAAACATGACTTCGAAGTAAATTAGTACAAATAGGTACATCATGTTTCACATTTTTAATCCCGGCAGGGATATCTGTAACAGCTTTTACCTTTCGTTTAATAAATAGATATTTTATTAAACCAATATATAAATGATTCATCGAAGCACAAAATCAAACCATAAAAAAGGTCATAGAATTTATCTTCCTAAAAATTTTAAAAATATTTTACGTGCTCGCATTCACAAGCGACTCCTCGTATTCAGTTTACAACACGCGGGCACTACTCTACATATTAAGTTTTTGCTTGATATTTTATTAATGCTTGTTTAAATGAAAATGCGAGGAGAGCAAAAATGTTATTTTGAACACAAGGATTGAAACTTATTGGTTGTCACAAATGCACGCATGGATATCAGCATAATCAACAACAACACGATCATGAATACCAAGAAGATCAGCAAGACGCTCAAGAAGAGTATCAGCAAGAAGAACACGATCAACAATAACAAAACCACGACGTTCACATGTTGCACCATCACGACGCTTGAAACGATCCTTAACTCTATTATTGTCCCAACGCTTCCAATCATTGCTGTTCCAATTTACACAATTTTGGATCCACTTCCAGGTTTCTATATCACCAGTATATTCCCAATCACGACATTTGCCGCATTTGGCACATTGACGACCCCTACAATCAAGTGACTCGTAAACACCAGGTTTCGCAAATTGCTGATTTTCTAAATGAGAGTGAAGACAATATACTTAGTGGTGATAAAAATAATACATCCATACACAAGTATTAAACCGCACAATTGAAACAGAGTGAAAACTAGAATAGATGTTTTGGATTCATTTTGAATATTCGTATTCTAATTTTTATTACGTTAGAAAACTCTAGGATAAATCAGACAGCTTTCATGCGAAATATTGCTATCTATAAAACATTCACTAAGACAGTTTGGCCACTCAGTTACAATGTGCGACCTTAATATTTATATATAAGGAGTAGATATGAAGTAGAAAATGTAATTTCCAGTTGTCGGATCTTTGCTCTTTTTTCTTCAGGATTTTTCAGTTTACCTATGCGCGAGCTATTGGATTTGTATAATCAAGAATGACTATCAATTCTGTCATACAGTTAATCCTAAGTAAATTAGTTATAAGTTTCATAAAGAAACGTGTGAATATGTAAATTAATGCGTCTAGTTACCTATAGATGTCTGTGTGTGTGGATATAACAATGAACATCAATATTGCTAGAGACTGATATTATAAAAAAACTTAATTAGGTCTTTTTTAGACACATTCTAGGAATGTTGATGGATTTGGTTTGAAAATAAAAGAAATATATATCATATTCTTCAAAAGAATATTTGATTAAATATATTAGACAATCCGCATGTAACTTAGTTCTCAACTTCTCCACGAGAATCATAATGCAATGATTTCTGCGTTGGTCGCAAGTCCAGAAAAAGGAGGAGCGTTAAAGGGAAGGGGTATGGATACTACCATTTGTAAAAACGAAAAGACGAAAAAAAATCAACCATAAACGGTTAATTTAGGAAATCAAATCGGCTTGGACGCCGCTCGAGTGAGCAACGCCCGTATCCTTTATCGTGAGACCATAACAGAGTTGAAAAGTTGGCTACTGCGATAACCGTTTCTTCAGAAACAACAACTCAGATAATATCAACACCAGCGATAGCATACAAGTCAATCTTCAAGAAACTAAAAATACCAAAAAATGTCTTCATGATCGGTGTATGGAATATTCGAACATTATGGGCAACTGGTAAATTGGAACTACTAAGATATGAAGTGAAACGATACAAATACGATCTTACTGGCATCTCCGAAGTGCGCTAGACAGATAATAGTGAAACAGCACATGGCGATTTCATTTGGTTAGATGAAAGTAGCACACATATCAGAGGAGTGGGCATGCTACCCAGCACATGAGCTCAAAAGACACTTGTGCGCTACAATCCACTAAGTCCAAGACTGATTACAGCAAGATTCATGGTATTGTCATTCAACATAACAGTAGTCAATGTATATGCTCCAACATATGACGCATCAAACGAAGATATTGAAACATTCTACGACGACTTGGAAGGTACAATATTAAAAGCTCAAAAGAAAAAGATATACTTATCATAACTGGTGATTGGAACGCAAAGGTGGATGATGACAATGCAGACTGGGAGTGTGTAATGGGAAAATATGGCTATGGAAAGCAAAATGAATGTGGTGAACAATTCTTAGGCAACAACACACAACTTATTCGTTTGCAACACGACATTCCAACAAAAAGCAAGTCGAAAATGGGCATGGAAATCATCGGATGGTTTACACAAGAACATGATTGATCTAATCGTTATTCAAAGGCACTGGAAATTGCTCATCATCAACTGTAGGATATTTCAAGAAGCTGTTACCAGCTCTGATCATTCCTTAGTTTTGTGCAACGTTAAACTAAGATTGAGAAGTCTACTGAATAAAGCAAAACATAATCGATGATTTAACATAAAACAACACTACACTTATTCCAGATCTAACTAGAAAACTATCTGAACAAGCAATCAAAGAGGTATTACGAACAAACACAATACTTCAAGAGGTAAGCAAAAAATCTTCGATTTTTCTTCACACATTGAATTTAGCAGAAGAAAAACGAAAAACAAAACAAACAAAAACAATTTCGTCCATCACCAACAAAAGATACAAAAACCTCTGCAACCAGGTGAAGAAATCGATGAGAATGGACAAAAGCAACTGAATTCAAGAACAATGTGAAACAATTCAAAAGGGACTGGAAGTAGAGAACAGCAAGCATCTCAACGGATGAATCTGTTGAGGAAGAAATAATTATCAAAATTGAATGTCATCAAAAATTTCCATGGTTCATTACCACAAACAAGGTAAGATATAATACGGGCTTGGACGATGTACTGTACCGAATTATATCAAGATAAGGATGGCGATAGTAACAAAATGATGGAAGAATTAGAAAACATAATCCCATTAATCGACAACGATTCAGATGACATTTTAGATAGTGAGGTGAAAGAAGCAATAAACAAGTTAAACAAAAACAAGAGTAGTGGCAGCGACGACATCACGGCCGAACTGCTTCCAGCTAGAGGAGAAAATCTGAGACGTAAGATGCATGAACTGTGCGATAGAGTATGGGATGAGGAAAATATTCCTGATCAATGCGGGAGATCACTTTTCATACCAATCCCTAAGAAAGGAAACTTCAGTCAATGCTCAAATTACGGAATAGTATCTCATTAATCATACAGTGAAAATTCTACTTATGGTGTTACTCAATAGACTGAAGCATCATCTGGATCCATACATATCAAAAGAACAATAATCTGTACAGTAGGTAACTGTACAATCAGTGCACCAGAAATCTGCTACAGCCACTAAACATTCACTGCATTGAGCTAAAATGTATACACTAGAGATAGACGAAAGGATCATAAGAATGAAGACCTTTCATAAAGATAAAAACATGGAGTACGGTTATTTATATATAGTATGGTTGATCTATAACCTTAAAACATTTATAAGTCTTTCACCTGACCCGAGCAATTTTCCAATAAATATTAATAAAATCTACATTTATATATTTCTTTACTTTGATCATTTATATCTACTACGTGAGGTAAGAATCAACTATACCACACACAACTCGATTGATCGGTAATGAATCAATCTGATCTCCTTCTATTCTCGTTCCATCGTGTATAGGACAATCAAATTGTCCACGATTACTAGAGAGTATCTTATGAATACATTAAAGGCAATACCTATCTATACACGGTAATATTCGAGGATCCGAAAAATACACGACGCAAATGACGCAAGTGATCAACTTACCAACTTGTTGTTGTGGTTGTTCAGGTAATGAGATCGATGTCATGTTGTTTAATACTACTAATGGAAGAAGAAGTGATTAAAAGTAATTTTGATCTAAAAGCAGAAAAGGCACAGAATATATTCTGAATTGTTTCATATACTGACGAAAAAGCAAAATACTAGCATATAGAATTGGGCAGATTTTACAAACTACTTTTAACTTCCATAGAACCACTTAGAACTCCTAATAAGCTTATATAGATCTATGGAAGAATATCATCTGCGTCAGAATAGTTTTATATGTTCATATTTCTTTTTCCTTTATTCCATTCGTTTGTGATCATTGATATGATAGTTTTTATTAAACATATATCAAGTGACCTAGAATAAATATCATCCTTAGTCATTTGAGAATATCTTTGTTAGTTTTTATTGTTCAGAGGTAAACTTTTCAAAAGACTCAACGTGAAATTTTGCGCAAAACAAAATGTTTTATTCAGCAAGCAAATTTTCTTTCAGTCTTACAAGGGAACATATGTAAGTGTTTCCCCACTCTGAGAAAGGGTTTTAAACTATTCCATTCTGTAGAGTCCTTGATGTATATCATTAATATCAATGTTTTGGCTGCTTTCGTTTAAATTTCATAAAAACTTAAAATCAAACTTTTTCAGTTTTCATATAATATAGATATGGCCCATATCATTCTTCGTTCTTGTAAAATATGGTAAAGAATGAATAAGATCTAATATAGAACATATACTTTTTTCTCATAATAAGTTTATCATACATGCGTTTCGCAGATAATTATATATATGTATTATTACCTGTTATTCTAACAATTTAGTTAGAATGATCAAAAACTTTATTTCGAGACAATTACCCAAACAATGCAGAAACGTTAATTAAAAAAAACTACAGATGCTTATGATCGGCAATAAAAAAATAATGAAAATATAGGACTTTATCACATCAACTACAAGTTATAAAAGTTTGCCTCGTCACAACCAGCGATGGAATACCCATCTACACCGAACGAAAAACAAACATCACGAATATTTTGAAATTGTCTAGGGTTTTGTTTCGTATATCCACAGGAGTATCAAGCATACTCGATCATCGAACGAAAACGATCTGAAGAAAGTTGATTTTGGTTTAGCGAATGTAGTTTCAAAATACTATCCCTCAATCTTAAGTTAACATTGAGCTGATCAAATGCTACATAGTGGAAACACGTTTGATAGAAATATTTTCATTGTCTGAAGAAGCACTTATCGCAAGGCTCAATGTTCCCTGCTGCCTTAGGAGGTAGTTGTAAAAGTTGGCATTGAATGTTTTCATCGAATACTTCCTTAATATTTGTGAGACCGGTCTGTCCTGATCAAGAATCGAGCAATAATAGGCAATTTTCTTGAACAGATGATCGCAAAACTTGTTTTGTTTAATATTTAATATGAAACTGCGTCAGCTTCCCGGACTTACTGCATATGACGTGGTTATTTTGTGCTTGATAAATTATTTAAAATACACGTGGACCTAACCCTTCCTGATGGCTCCTGTGGACATAGAAATACTGATCCTACAAGTTTATGCTTAAGATGAACATGATTGTATGTGAATGTGTAGCGACACTTCGGAAATTAATTCGTCCTAAAGTTATTTTCTATCCCGAGATGGAAAGAATGCGCCTTGAGGATACCTCATATCCGAAAGAATTTTGATCCGCATTTAGAATACGTGCAGTTTTAAATTGAGAATAGCAACTGCAATACCAAAACGAGTTCATCAGCGACTGCTGATGCTGAAAAGATCGGTTATCTTCTTTACAATCCCGATACTTTTTCTTCACTAACTCATTGAACAATCATACTACACTAGTTATGTTGAACATAGTTACTCTGTTTAATGTTCGATAATCTTGCAAAGTAATCGACGACTTGCTAGTTTATGGTCAAAGAGAAGTATCGCTTTCTCACGATGTAAATACACTGTTTATTTGTTTTAAAATGACACATATACATACATATATGTACTAAAACTTGGAAAGGGAAAGAATGTGTTGGAATGTATCAGACAAAAAAGAATTGGATGGAAAATACGAGATAAAATACTATGATCATGTAGAAAAGAAGTCAGAACGAAAAGAATGTATGTGACCATACGAGTTTCATCGATATCGGATAATTGTCCAAAAAACACTTTATCAATCAAATGAATAGGCACATGGGTAGGAAAAGAATAATATTTTTAATTATGAGAGAAAAGTGTATGTTGTATATTCAATCTTATTCATTCTATACCGTATTTTACGAAAAAAATCATAATTGATACAAATTTTACAAAAACCCTTTTTCAGGAAAAGGGTCACTAAATGTATAAAAGCCATATCAATCAAGATTATTAGTTACATATACCTAGCATTTTCAATCGATCATTGTCAATCTTATCCATGAAAAAAATATTAAGCAAATAATCAGAGTAAAATCGATAATGGTCAAAAATAATCGAAAAAACCAAATTTTTATCCATTATTTATATTATTTCTGCTTATGATCGATGAGAAATTGATGAAAAAAATTGATTATCTAAATGCAAATTGAAATAAATTGTTCAAAGATTTTGCCCTTCGCTCTCAAGAAAAATTGATTATATTTAATTTTTTTCATGAATTTTTAATAAATCATAATCGAAAAATAATAGGAATAATCAATGAGAATTGGGTCTTTTTAATTGTTTTAGATGAGCACTCTGTGAGTATTAAAATCTCTGCTTTTCATGTGCTCTCGTTCTGATTGTTTATAACTACTCTTGGCATTCAATTTTAGCTTTTCCACTAGTCTAATAATATTGAAAATGAAGTATACTTACGTAATAAAAGATTTGGGGTATTCGAATTGTTTGTCGTATGCTTACAAGTGATTTTACTGCGCATATATCGTTGATGAAATGACTAGGTTTTTTCTCTCTTACTTCATATGATGTGATCAATGAAGTATAACATTTGCTTTAATGAGTCAGTTTGTTACACGTTGGCGGTCGTCCTTGCATGCATATATCGTTATTTTCAATATTCTACCTTTTTTTCTTACTGTTTGTCATGGTTTGTGTTGTTACGATGATAAAAATATTCACTAATATTTGCACACATATGCGTGTTATATTTTACTTTTGCAATTTTCTCATGTATTAACGAAATAATACCTTTTTTTTTAATCATATATGAGAAATGCTAGTAGTATATTGTTCGATATTAGATTGTTTCATAACAATAACTTCTGTCGACTGCACAAAGACGTTTTGTTCAGAACGATCGATCAATAAATATTTATTTTGTAATTCAACGACAGATGTTCATTTTGAAGAACTATGCAAAAACAAATACTAAAATCATGTAAAATATGGGTCTGAGTCATAGTTGAAATCGGTCCAATCGATCTTCACCGGCTATTAAAAATTTTTGGATATCAAAGTTTAATTATTTTGCTTTCTTTTAACCATTTCTATGATATCAATAACCTAGAGATATGGTCCTGAAAATTTCTCATTGATAAAATTTGAACTTCATCCGAAAGGAAAGCTATCAATTAGTAACAAGATAAAATGCATAAATCATAAAAAACAGGACTTAGATATCGACTGTCACAGAGTTTTCTTTTGATCTTACAAGGCTTTCATATCACCCTTACATGGCTGTGGTAACGGCAAAACAGTTAGTATGATCTCTAAACAGATGTTACCGACAGGAGTTTCGAAATATAATTTTACAAAGCTTTTATATTGAAGTTAATATTTCATTAGAAAATATGACGAAAAAAATTCAAGAGCATAGAGAGAGAATCAGAAGACAATTACAAACATGTTTTAATCTTTTCTTCTGACTTAATTTCCTAAGAACAACCAAAATTAACAAGAGCCAAGTAAAATATGAAGAGCGAGAAGATTGAACGAGCCACAAAAGAAAATCACATAGAAATAATGGCACACAATTCAATCTCTTCACTTTAAGTTAACAGCTGCAACAAGAAATAGTTATGCAATCACATAAACAATGTTAGAAGAGTAAATGCTAAGAAGTGACTATGACATCTATGAGTATGTTGCAGATGATTAATATATAGAATAATACCACATGTTTAGAACGTTTAGGTACATTATAGTTGTTGCGAAAGGACAACACTTGCTGACTTAACAGATAGTTTTATACCAAAATATTCGCTATGAATACCCTTTTTTTCATAGAATATGAATCTTTCAATTTATTTATGAATGCAATATAACTTAGTTATGAAAGTTCTGCAAATTTTTCGTAACGAGTTGAGACATCCCAGCTCTAGATATAGGCCGACATATTCTCATTGTATGAATAGAACCTCATGTCATGTTGGATGAACTCATTATGCTCATAAAAGGTTAGCCATATTTTACAAGTTGATGTTGGTTTAAATTCAAGAAGGGCAGAATTTCGGCTGGATGTGAAATGAAAATGACGATAAGAATTATTCAATTTTCAATAAGAAAAACTTACTGGTCTAAAGTCCGACAAAAATTCAAATAACTTTATATGTAAGATTTTTTCAACTTGACACTTCGGACTCATTCATATGAGGTAAAATTAGCCGACTTTCATAGAATTCCAAGAGCTATCACTTGATGAGAGTTAACAATGGATTCGAATATTCTTTGTTGACATATGTTAATTGATTTAGACTAACTTTCTAAATGATTGGGATGAGTGTAGAATTGAGTTCTTTATCAAACGATAGTATTTTCAAGGAGAACATCAGACAAAAGTAGAGGTTTGAAATGAAATACTAGGATTTTAAGTACCTCCAGCTAATGTCGGATTTTTTTAAAGTATCAATGACTGACTTTTGAATAAGTTCTCACCGGCTCATAGCAGTAGAGATCAGTTTTTTGCCATTAGAAAGAGCATGTTGGGGGACATTGATCTATATAAACTTCAATAGATTAAAGAATCTTTTTCGTATTTGTTTCCGGAGATATATTTTATTTGCGGCATATTTCTATGAGTTTTTGTGATAAATTCATCTAAAATAACGCCAAAATCCATCTGAATTTGTGCTAAAGTTGTCATGCTTTAATATCAAAGCGTCAGGAAAAAATACCTTGAGTACAAGACTCAATATTTAAAATTTTTAGTACGAATTCAGACGGATTTGGGCTACATTTTGACGTAATTTGATATGAATTGGTCACAGAAACTCATGAAAATAGGCCACAAATAAAATGTATCTCCGGAAACAAATACGGAAAAGACTCTTTAATCTATTGAATTTTATATAGATCAACCTGCCCTTTCTAACATTCAAAAGCCAATCTCTATTGCTTGAGCCGTTGAAAACTTATTCAAAAGTTAGTCGTTGGTACTTTTAAAAAAATCCGACATTATTCATGGACAAACAATATCATCATTTTTATTCAAAATTATTTTATTTATTATAGGATTTACTATTGGAATCTTCAATTAATTATATTATGAAATATTTATATTTTTCTTTTATATTGTAATCAAAATAAAAACAAAATGATTTTTCATAATAATTATTTTCAAAAGAATATCAGAGATATTCCCCTGTAGACAATCCCTTTATAATGCAAATAATACAATGATATATTCCTTTATTTAAGAAATTGTTTTTTCTTTTATAACAGTTCAGATATTCATTCTATGCATCGTGTCTAAACGAAATATAATAATTTGATGAACAACTTATAAGATCATTAAATATGTGAGAATATTAATATTTATATATGTATGAAAAAGGTTTATCAAGAGTAAGAAAATTATGTTTAAACTTAAATTATATTGTAATCCAAGAATCGAAACAAGTCAAATTTATGCAACCATAATTTCACATACAATTTATTGAGCATTATCGAATTTACACCTCATTTTCATATATTAGACGAATCAGTACTGAGGAAAAGAAAGGCTGTCACTATTTGTCAATGATCATCTGATTTGAAAGAACTTATTTATTAATTACCAATGCAAGTTTTTAAAGTGTATTGATGCTATAACTTAACTATGGTTTTAATTATTCAGCTGTTTAGCGTTGGCATTATACAGGGTGTTCCAAAAGTCCGAACAAAACGTTTATGTCAATATCTCTTTTACAATTCAAACGATTTAATTACTTATTTTATAGTATGATAATATATTCTCTTGAGTTTTATTTCATGTAATTTGGTATAAATGCATGCGTCTATAAACATAATAAAAAACACGAGTCGATACCAATGATATCTATCCTCATCCTGACCCTCAATAATTTCGTATGAATGCTCTTAAATTCTTCTCTAAAAAAAAATGAAAAAATTCAAAAATCGATCCGTATTTTTGAAAAATGAATACTATATTATGTAAAACGAGAACGTCTATGCGATCTAGAGTTCTTGGAAACAAAACATGAAACTGACACCCTTAACATTCAGTATATCCAATATAAGTAGACGGTGATTTTTCCAACTAAAGAAACTTTAAATAAACTAAGTATAGAAATATTTTTTAATTCTGTGAAATATTGTTTTGACTGAAAATGAATAATAAAAATAATCCAATTGTAACAATACTTTTTCGTATTTCAAAAAAACAAACTTTCATCTAAGTCACTCGTCTCTCATTAACATATGTATATGTTTCAGTAAATGTAAAAAAAGAGTAATGTTGCATTTTTATGGAAATACACAGTATTGACTATGAGAGTGACGGATGGGTGAGAGTTTATTTTTTATTTTTATTTTTTCACCGAAAAAGAAAGTGAATTGACCAGTTATAGGAGAAATCACCCTTGAGGATTAAACCCACGTCAATCTCATCTTTTGGCTATGAATAGAACTCAATAAGACTAAGAAAATTATAAATGGGGGTTATCCCTATGGACTGTTTCAACAAAGATTCGAAAACGTGAACAACGAAGAAAAGCTAGGTTTTTCTTACTATTTTCTCTTAACTTCTTTTGGTTTTCAAGCGTCGAGACAATGACTTTTTAACATATAAGTATTATTTAAACAAAACGATAATTAGAATAAAATAACTTCATATCGAGATTGATTGTATCATTTAAATGAAAACAATTAAAGCTCGCAACTGTGAAAAGAACACTCTACATTAAAAAAAACTCTAGTTTCTTTGATATTCACATTAACAAATCTTTATCGAAATAGGCCAAGAATATGAATTTTTTGTATAATTTTCTTCATCTCATTAAATTATACTTATATCTAAAAAATAATGTTTACCTACATTTGACAGTTAAATATATGTATCACATATTGAATAGAAATATTCTTCTTAATTGTAAAAATACAATTTTGTATACAAGTGAGATGACAGAACATGAGTCTTCCTCATATTTATCAATAAGCTTTCTCTTTCAACAGAAAATAATAGTTAGGTTTTGATTGGTCATTTCAGAATCAATTAAGTAAGATACCATATATATATTGTTGTCACAATCAGTAAATAAATGATGGCAAGATTTTATTTAATTAGAAATGCAACATTATTCTCCTCGTATGGTTACCTAATATTGTTAGCGTCTTGGATAATACATCCGGACGCTAAACGAAGATTTAGATGTCTCTTCTGGTCTAACTGGATAAGACAACTACCCGGATAGCAGGAGATACGTGGTTCGAGTCCCGTGAAGAGCATCTTTTTCTTCATTCTGTCACATAACATCAGTGACACTGCTTGACCCATCCGATGGCTCATTTATGATGCTAACAAATATGCACACATTTTGATGAGAAAAGAATAACTTAAAAAATTTTTCTATACTTGAATTACTATTATTATTCATTTTCAGTTACAACAATGTTTCATATAATCAAAAGGAAACTTTGTAAATTTAATATATTCAAAGTTCCTTTAGTTAATGAAAACCGTCAGTTGTTTTTATCAGGTACAATATCAACATATATATTTTTAATTTCATTAATGATTAGTCTCATTATACTTACAAGTTATTATTCGGCAACAGTGCGTACTATAACAAAAACTGATGAAAAACCGGATTTAGATACTTATCGACATTTAAGGAAAGACTATTCATCTTCACTTCGTTGTCCATGTGAAAATGTTGCTGTTAAATATGAAAAATTTATCACAATTAATCCGAGATTTCATCAATATTGTTCGAGTTATTTTGTTCAAAAGTCTACCATAGATCCTCTTGTCAGTCTTGATCTTGCGAGAAGGGGTTCTACAGGAGATAGACCTGTTTCTATCACGAATATCTTCACTATTCTTCGAGATTTTTGTATTCTAGCTGAACAAACAGTTATGGATAGCTTAAATTGTTTTTATTCATTAAGTCTAGTAAGTGGCTATGTTATTGAACAACAACTATTTATATCACAAGCACAATCATTCATTAATTTATTTGATCAAACAACAACAAATTCATTCAACAGATCTCTTCAATTGTTAAGAAGTTTTTTCAATGGTAATCAAGTAATGCTTGGATATGGTTCGAATTTTTATGCAATGGTAGACAATTATTATCGCATTAATTTCTATTCCAATTCATATTATGACGTTCAAAATAAAACTACATGCTATTGCGTTGTTAACTCATCTTGTATATATCGCAAGCGTATATATATTTGTATAATGCTACAAATCACATAATAAATCAGACTGCTATACCGGACCTTTAAATTGGATGTTCGATCATCGAAAGTCTATTTCTTTCAAGTTTTATTTGTTTATATGATCAAACCTGTCTTGACGGTTCGCAAGTTTTTCAATCAGCTATTCCTCTTAACTCATCTTCTGTTAGTCGATATCTTCCAAATACAAAAGTAACAGACATTTTAGAAAAGTTATTTATTGAAGATTAGAATTCTGCCATATCATATGAACAATATTATTCGGAATGTAAATTATTAACATGTTCATATTTAGTTGAAATACATCGAGAACCAATTGAAGTAATAACAGCTTGCCTTGGTATACTTGGTGGATTAAGAACAGTTTTGACTATAGTGGTACCTTTAATAGTCAATGAAATTGTTAATATTATTAGAAAATGTAGAAAAAAAAATGAAGAAGTCAATGAAAATAACGATAATGGAATGAAACATCAAAATAATAAACTTTATTTAACAAACATGAATTTAGAATAAAAATACAATTCAATTTAAAATATTTTGAACTGATCTAAGAAAAATTAAAACCTGTATAAACAATTATATTATAAAATACTAAATAAAAATATAACTGTTCTTAGATAGTATTTTTATATAATTGAAAGTTTGAAAGCACATTAAATTGAAAATAGTATATATCAGATATTAGATGTAATATGTATTTTTCTTTCCTGTCACTTAATTTACATCGCTACTAAAAACGATATTATAAAGAAAAACTCTATCTTACTGATAGATTATGAATAATACTAAAAGAGCATTGCCAATATTTATAGAATAAAGAAAATATATTTTTCGAAATTATATTGATCTTAGAGAAAAAAAAAGATTAGATGAATTCAAATCAAAATAAATGAATTATTCTGATTTCAACTGCAAAGTGATAAAACCACCTGAACGTTTAATTATGAAGTCAGTACGAAGTTTTTCCAAATTGATCATTTTTTGTAATTTTCGAATCATCTCATCATTTCCAGTATGAATATACATTTGTAATGAATGGAGACGAGGAAATACATGTCATAGTTTTCATCAAAACGAGCCGTACAAACTTTTCAAAATCTGCTTCTCCCCTCCAAGTTATGTTGAGATATTCAATTCGAGGACAAAGATCAATAACAATTCTGCATATTCGAATTTTCTCGGTAGCCAAACTTTTGTAATTTTATTGTTATTTGACGCTAAACGAAGACTTTCTGTATCTTCATTGGATAACTCATTGAGTTCAAGAAGTGGTAAATGTACTACTTCTAACAATTGAAGATTTGGTAAAAGATGTATCAGCGTAAAGAATGTGCAAATGGATACTTCATCGAAGTCAACATATAAACTATTAATTTGTAATGCAATTAACATAGGATACAGCTCGTGAATTACTGATGTACCCGATGCCAAACAATCACTATCCCTTATAGAGAGTTCAATCATTTGAGAAAATTGAGTAGAAGATTTGTCGATATTTGGCGCCAAATTATGACATAAACTTTGATTAGCATATGTGATCATATCTACTTTTTCGTTCAACTTGCACTGCAATTCACTAAAAAAAACAAAAGCTAACAATATATTAATAATAATAGATTATTCTTCAATATACCGATTGGATTTAATAGAATAAAATATTTTTTTATGTCTGAATTCAAGCCCGAAAACCCATCCGTGATCGATCCAAAATCGTGAATTACTTTGTTCGATAAATGCATCAAAATGCATTTCTTTAAAATTGTCATCAATATTTATGGGACATTGTACATGAAATTCCAACAAATAAGGTATGTGTTGTAAAATTGATTGTTTCCATCGATCAGGACCGATATAAATCTCATCATAAAAACCCTCGATGTACAAATTTTTCAATTGACCACTTATTTTTTTCACAAATTTTTCAAATTCATCAAATTCTAGAAGACAATCATAAACTCGGATACATGTCAAATATGGTAGCGTTAATAATACTTGTTCATCCACATTTTTATTCGATCTAACCAATTCTCCACAATTTAGACGACGTAACCGTGGTGTATGATAGAGTATTGAAATAAGTATATTCGGAGTGCATTTGTGTCCCATATTCAAATATTCTAGATTGCTAAATCGTTCATTTATAGCAAAAGGTATCAAAGTCATTGGTTCAATTTCTTCAAATAATATGAAATAATTATATTTCAAGGAATGTAACTGAAGAATTATCTGATATATTGCACTCAGATTGTGAAAGTCATTACTGTCAAAAAATATTGTCAACGATGAGAGTCGAGGTAGAGAATTGAAATAAAACAGAAATGTCATTAGTTTATCTGATGTAATTTCATCCAAAATAATTGATTGAAGATGAGTAAATGATGGATCAATGATACATTGTTTAGAAAATTCATCAATGGTCAGTAAATCCCAAACCTCAAGGGAAATGATTTGATGCCTGTAGGGAACTACAAAATGTTTACAGCGATCTTTAACCTCTGATAGTGACCGTCGAGTAAATTTTATTTTAAAGAGAAGTGATGATGAAGTAAAAAGCTGTTGAAAACGACTATTCAGATCGAAAAATGCCTGATAAATATCATAACCATCAAGATAATCAAAAATTTCATAAAAAACTTCATTTGGTAAATCTTCAATTGAAGTAATTAAATCTTTTGACGCGAGATATGGCCCACTTCTTCGTTTTTCTATTCTCCAATTGAAAGGCTCTGTAAAGCTCGATTGTCGTTTAATTTGATTTATGTTCATTTGAATATTAGATATAATAAAGAAATCTATACAACAATAAAATATTTTGAAAATATCATTTTTTTCATTACATTATATATAGAGACTCTTCTTACCTATATTACGCAGAAGAACAAATAAATGTGGTGCTTACTACCTATGTGTTAAAGAGGTATAATATTGCTCTTTTACTTACAATGTATTACGATGAATCATTTAATAGTAGGAAAAAACCAAGAAGTATCCATGCAGTAAATGAAACAATAAAAACATTTATGTCGAATATCGAAAACTATGAACGATATCTGTTTGTTCACTCACACTTCGGAAAATGAATATAATTTATTTGTTTTATTAATAATTATTTTAATAGATTTTGGGACTAACTCTTCCAAAATGAATTGTCTGGTATTCTGTCCCAGGGGAAAAGTCGTTTCATTTGTATTGTCAATAGCGAATGCACTTCTCACCGTTGACACCTATAAAAAAAACTTAGGCAATAGATAAATAGAGAAAATTCTAATTTATTTAGCTTCAGAATAACCTAAGAAACTAAGAATGGACGTTACCTTCTAGGACAAAATTACTTTTTATTAACATGGAACTTTTAGAAAGATATTGATCTAGTAACATAACTGCAATCAATCCCTTGAATAGAGAAGATACAATGTTAAAATGTATGACTACTATGGAATATTTCCATGGGATCTCTCCTATCTGTAGAAAAGTTTTCTCAAGTTTTCATGAAACTTTCAGAGTTGATTGAGCTTTTAATTCTGATCTTTTCGAACGTAGGTGAAGTTGACACCATATTCGAGTAAAATCGTCCCATATTCGTTCAGGAAAGTGTTCCAAGTAGAATTCGACGAGCTCTATCTAATGGTAACCTTGGGTCATTCGTAATGCAAGCCATTGGTGAAAAAATCCTGAAGAACCAGATTTTCACTATGCATATGGTCACTAAAACCTTCTCATACTCGTCGAGGAGTGTGTTCCAAGTATAACTCGATGAGCTCTATTGAATGGTATAATTTGATTGTGGATAGGTCAGACCATGTATTGAAAAATCTCGAAAAACGGATCCCATCGTATACCACACAGGGAATCATGTAGTAAAATTAACCAAGACTTGCTCAGGAACCTGTTCCAAGTGGTCGAAGTGATTTTCAAGTAGAACTCAGTGAACTCCATTGAATGGTATAAATATATTATCTGTAGCTCAAACCATGCGCATCCATAAGCGGGTCCCATGGTATATGATAGACGCAATGATATAGTAAAGTTACCCGAGATTCGTGGAGAAACATTTGGAAAATCTCCGATTTGTTTTCTAAGTGCAAGTTCATAAGTATTATTGAATAAGAGAATTCGAATTTTGATAGGTGATACAATGATTTCAGAAACGTACATATACTGGTCGAAAATTTGTTGACAGGATGACGCAAATAATTTTTTTAAAAATATCTGGTGTGGAAAACGTAGAGAAAAAATACGATTTTATGGCACCTCAATTAAATTCAATATGATTGAACTATCAAACTGATTATTTTTATAAAAGTCCAAATCGATTTATTTTTTAATTAAATTTCCTCAAGAAAACTATTTCATAACAGATGTGTTCAAGAACAGGACAATATTCGTAAAGTTATTAATTCTTTCATAAATGAATATCCATATCGTTGACGTCTGTTTCCTTTTTCAATACTTATGATGATGTTGTTTTTGGTACCATTTGAATTTAATAAATGCTTGTCCAAAGAGGATGATCGATAGTATGGAATTTTTCTGGCAAAAAAATGTCTGATGCATTGAGAAATAAACGACTCAGAAGGCTTTCTTCTTCAATATGTACTTATTTTGTGGCTGTATCTAAATTTTACAATAACAAGTTTTTAAATAGCAAGATCAATAATTATACTACTCGATAGAGAACATCGAATTGTACTTTGAACACACACGGAACCATTGCAACATGCTCCTACATGAATCTTGCCTAATTTTACTGTATGAGTGCGAAATCCATGAACGATGAGGTAGGTTGATTGCCATTTTTGCACATATAGTTCAACTTAAGAAGAATCTTACAATACCATTAGATAGAGCCCCTCCAATTGCATTTGTAACAGAAATTAAACATTTGGAATATGTTCCCATACGAATCTTGATTACATTTACAATATGATTTGTCATATCATATATCATAGTGCCTGTCTTTTCAGATTTTCCGATACATGATTTGAGCCATCGACAATCAAATTATAGCATTCAGTAGAGTTCATCGAGTTTTTCTTGGAACTCACGTGGAACATGTTCTTGAGCGAATCTTGGCTTCTTTTACTATATCACTATATATATGATATATCATGGGGTCCGTCTTTCGAGATTTTCCGACACATAGTTTGAGCTATCAGAAATCGAATTATACCATACCGAAGGGCTCATTGAGTTCTACTCGAAACTCACTTGGAACATGTTCCTACACGAATCTTGTGCAAACTGCACCTACGTGTGAAAATCTATTTTTTAGGAATTTTTTACCAATGGTTTCGATTACGGTTGCCCCTAGGTTACCATTACATATAACTCGTCGAGTTCTACTTGGAACACTGTTCAGAACACTTGGAACACTTTCCTGAACGAATATGGGATGGTTTTACTGGAATATAGTGCTAACTTCACCTACGTAGTAACAACTGCTTTGTCAGATATCGAGTTTCAATTAGAAAATAGTCTCATTAGAAAGAGGATATTGAACTATCCATGAGGTAAAAAAGTCACATTTTTCTGATAATTGATTGGTGAAATAACATGCGGAGTATATTATGGTTAAGCACGCTTTTACGCAGTGGTTCATTCATCTCCATCCGTTTCTTCTTCGACATATGTTCTTGTTATATTCTCTTTTATTCAGTTGGATTTTTCCTTTCATTCTTTACTTGATATTGTCCTTTCGTTTTCCTCTCTTCTTTCTTTTCTATATATTACATACATATATTTGGATTTTTACATTCTCATCTATCACATTCGTTGGTTTTTTCCTTTCTCACTCTCTGTATCATCTTTTCATATGTATGATATTTCATATGATTTATCCGTATCATCTGCTGGAAATCTTCCCAGATATGTGATGCATCATCATCTCATATTAACATTTTTCCTGATGATATTGAGTTAGACACCTCACAATTCCCATATTTATTGTGTATCAAAGTAAGAATGTTAAATTTTTCATCAAAAATCAAAGCAGTTATAGTAAATGATAGATTATTGTATTGAAAACTAGAAAAAAAACGGTTCAGTTCGAAATCATTTTATTAATATTTTCTTGATATATTAGTCGAAAGGTCGACCGTATGATCGATTATTTCGATTGCCATAGAGTTCCAATGTGGTGAGAGTCTATATCAAATAGTGCAGAAGTGGCAAAATGAAAAAGTTGAAAATGAGAATAAATAATCTTACTGTATTTTGTCCTTGAACGTTCTTAAGATATTCTACTGCCTTCTCACCGATATCATTTTTTGAAAGATATAATCTGGTTAGTGTCTAAATTGAATAGTAAGAGTGTGATACGATAAGAAGTTTAAAGATCAAATAGAGATAATATGACTTTATTTTGTTGTAGAGCATTAGCAAGAGATTCTGCTCCCTGATCACCAATGCTGTTACTTGTCAGATCTAACTTGGTCAGTGTCTAAATTGAATGGTAAGAGTGTGATAAAATGACAATGCTGAAGATTAGGTAGGGATAATATAACTTTATTTTGTATTAGAGTATTAGAAAGATATTGTGCTCCTTTATCATCAATCGAATTATAAATTAGGTTCAGCACGGTAAGTGTCTAAATAGTAAAATGAATAAATAATAGGAAGAGAAGACAACATTACTTCATTCTGTTGTAGAGCAGTAGCAATATATCCTGTTCCTTCTGAACCAATTCCATTACTATTGAGACTGAATGTGACAAGTGTCTATGTGAAATAGTGAGTAACTGGTATAATGAAAAGGTCAAGGGGATAAAATGTTACTTTGTTTTGTTTTACAGCTTCAGCAAGATGTTTAGCTCCTTCTGAGCCAATTTCATTATTACTGAGATCGAATGTGACGAGTGCCTGTGCGAAATAGTAAGAAACTGGTCTAATGAAGAGCACTAGAGGATAGAATGTTACTTTGTTTTGTTTTAAAGCCTCGGCAAGATGTGCGGCTCCTTCTGAACCAATTCGATTCCTTTCGAGACCCAATGTGGTAAGTATCTATGCGAAGTAGTTACTAACTCGTAAAGTGAAGAGAGCTGAATAATAGTATTACTTTATTTTGTTGTAAGGCATTGGCAAGATATTTTGCTCCTTCAGGACCGATTCCATTATCCATAAGATCCAATGTAGTCAATGTCTATATGAAATAATCAATGAATGATAAGAAGAGAAGGTTGAAAATAAAGGAATATTGTTACTTTATTTTGTCTGAGAGCATTAGCAAAATGTTGTGCTCCTTGGTCGCCTATTGAACCACCGAAGAATACTAATGTAGTGAGTCCCTATGTAAAATAGTAAATAAATGATTGAGTGATAGAATGAGACAGCTGAGGAAGGAGAATGAAATGAATAATATTACTTTGTTTTGTTTTAGACCATTGGCAAAATATTCTACTTTTTGATCACCGATATCGTTGCTGTTGCCGTAGATATTCAGTGTGGCGAGTGTCTGAATTGAATAATAAATGAATAAAAGGATAAAAGGTTTACGGAGAGAGGAGAGATAATCTTACTTCATTGTGTTCTAGAACATTAGCCAGATGTTGTATTCCTTGATCACCGAATGAATTCGAACTAAGGCTTAATTTAGTGAGTGCCTTTGTGAAATATTTAATGGCTGATGAAATGAGAAAAATGAATGAAAGATATTATGTTACTTTATTTTGTCGTAAAGCATTGGCAAGATGCTCCATTCCTTGATCACCGATACTGTTACTGCAAAGATCCAGTGTAGTGAGTGTCTTTATAAATTAGAAAACAAACAATAAGATGAGAATATTATGGAGAAGTATAGACAATCTTACATTGTTTTGTAACAGTGCATTGGCAAGATGTTCTGCACCTTGATCGCCGATTCTATTACTTCGAAGATCCAGTTCGACGAGTGTCTGTATGAATTATTTAATGAATGGTAGGATGAGAGAGTTGCAAAAATGAGATAATCCTTACTTGATTTTGCTCTAAAGCACTAGCAAGATATTTTGCTCCTTCATCACCAATGTAATTACAGTAGAAATTTGCGCTCGTGATTGTCTGTATGAAGTAGTGAGGAAGTGATAGGATAGCAAGGTAGAAGAATGGAAGAATAATGTTACTTTATTTTGTTTTAGAGCATTTGCAATAGGTTCTAATTTTTCGTCTGTGATGTCTCTCATTGCATAGTATATATTGGTCTCTTCCTATGTGAAATAGTATGAAGTTAAAATGATCAAAGATTATTGACGAAATATATTAACTGAAGAATTATTCTAAAAATTATTTTAGTAGACAATGATATAGTAGAGATCACATACTATTGTTTTATGTGTTATGTTGAGAAAAAAGAGAATATTCCATCAAATACAGGGTGTCTCATATATAACGCCTCGATAAGAAATTTGAATATCTCCATTGCGACTCGAGCAGCAATGAAGATATTCAAATTTCTTATGGGAGTGTTATTTATGGGCACCTTGTATATATTTTGCTGAATTTAAATGCATATATCGAAGAATACTCTTTTAAAACAAGTACGATAATCTATAAATTAGCGAAGAAATGATACAGATTTGTGGAGTGAATGATGGAGTTTTATATTAATTTAGATCAAGGAAGAAACGGAAATTGTCGATAACTTCAGTGAATCATCTTTCCAATATTTTCGAATTTTTGTTATATTTTTCTTTATATGTTTACACAAAATAGTTGAATATATAATCTATTTGTGTAAATTATCTTACCTTATCTACTATATAAAAATACTCCTTATATATTATTATTATTATTATAAAGATATATCTATTAAAGAAAAACTAGAAATGGTATAGTTAATTTCAATAATTCATTGATATTTTCAGTTATCAAGATTTGCTTATCTATTTTTGAAAAACATTGTATCGTAAATGAAAATAAATAAAATAAATAATTGAATAATGAAAATGAATTGTGACACAAAACTTATAAAGGAAAACCATTCGTCATTTAAATTTTAAATTTACATATATTCTATGTACAAAAAATGTATTATAAGAGTCCTTAGAATTCTATCAAATTTGAAATGAAAAATAACTTTTATTTTCTGTCGAATTCGTACCATTTCAGCACAAATCTAATAATTAATAAACTTATTTGTTTTTTATTTTTATCTGTGATGAAATGTTTTCAGAATAAAAATATCTTTATCTAGTGTTTTATATCTATTTAGAAAAAAATTAAACTAAAAAGTAAATCTTAAAAATACAAAAATAGCATTATGAAAATGTGTAAGCTTTTCTTTGGATTATCCTACACATAATTAATATATATGT
This sequence comes from Macrotrachela quadricornifera, assembly GCA_022393335.1. Lineage (NCBI taxonomy): Eukaryota > Metazoa > Rotifera > Eurotatoria > Philodinida > Philodinidae > Macrotrachela > Macrotrachela quadricornifera. The sequence continues at coordinate 876,330 of JAJEKB010021741.1, read as the reverse complement.
GTATTATGGAACTAAATAATGTTTTGAAAATGATAAAAATGAGATATTGAGATAAAAGATATGTTTACTTAATATCCATCGTAGACGTATACATATATTTTGAATAGAACAACAAATTATTAAATTAACTTATATTGAATAAATAAGTTTTAATATTAATGTAAGAAGTGGTAATGTTGCTGTCGAATAATGACTTATTTGAATATCTACTAGGAATTAAAATGAATATTTCTTCTACTCTAATTAGCATTGAAAGTTTATTTAGATAGGAGAAAATGCATGATGAGAGTTCTATGAAAGATGATTCTTTTTCTTGTCTATTTTGTTGTTAGATATTATTTTAGATTATCTATCTTTTATGACTTATATATTATACTTACAGGCGAAAAAATTTCTTCCGACATTGATGAAAACGTATTGAGATAGATTTGTTTTTTTGAATAATATGTTTGTTTAATGGATTGTATAGTTAAATATCTTTTCTTTTTATACGTAAAGGTATGAATAATATCCTATGAAAAGATTTTCAAGGTTGAATGATTTGTTTTGTATATAATAAATGCAGAATAGATGATTTGGATGATAAAATATAAACATATTATAAAAATATCTTTGATTTACCTTTTAGTTTGGTCGATTTTATTGATCACATGGTTCGATGTAATATAGATGAATATAATAAATCAGTTTTTTTTTTCGTGTTTCTCGAATATACACAGATCAAATAAGAACGAATGATTAGTTTGTAATATGAAATTTTTTTTTAATTTTTTATGAAATGATAGTTTATCATTTAATAACAAATCAAATAAAAAGATGTCTTTTAAAAATAATACATTCCTCTTCTTTTTTTTTCTAGAGATAAATTTATTCAGTTTTTTCCCTGTTTAATGAAAAAACATGATTATTATTAACATTTTATTGAATAAGAAACCAAATTTATGAATATATGAATGAATGTAATTTATAAAATGAATAATAAACAAGATGAATTTCGTATTGATTATTTAACAAGTAACGCTCGTCAACGGTGACTCGCTTAACCCTCGACTGAATTCATTCTATTTATTTTGAGAATCATTGTCGGGTAATTCACTAATAAGTGTGATGCTATAGTCACCTCAATCTGAACAAATTTTTCACATTTTATGATTTCCAAAGACAAAATTATCAATTTCGAATTCGAACAATATCAGACATCCGCACTTTCTTCATCACAGAAAATAATTTTGACTTTTATGAATTCTTAATAAAGTGCTGACATTAGTAGCTTGAGCTTTAATTGGCATACTTCTTTCGAAAAACATTCTAGACTTCGTCGAAAGTTATACGCAAGAGGAGATTGTATTAACCTTGTAAATGAATGATAGATTGCTTGTTAGAGCCTCTACAAGGCGCCACTTATGACTAGTGAGTACCCTCATCCTATCTTCTTCTCAAACTAATCTTCAAAATATGTTACGATTAAACCAAATTAGTTCCCACTTTGTAAGGATCTGTAGATTTTTAATAGGATCATTTCTAATCAAGGATCATAAAACGCAAACGGAAAGAGAAGCAAAAAAAACTACACAAGCACAATTTGTTGAAGAAATCACATGTGATGATAGTGATTTACTAAATCATTTAAATATGTTCCTTTGTTTCCAAAGGAAGCACATTGTCAGATTCCGTAAATCATGCAAATCGTTGTAAGTTAGCCAAAACGTCTTTTTTCTTTTGATCTATGTCTGCTTTATTTTGCAATTAATAGTATGATTTTATTCACAATTCAAGAAAATCATGTCCGACTATGTTATGGTAGAGTATTTTCTGTCGAATTGAATGGAATACTGCTATAGCCTTTGACTATTATTATTTTTAAAACTATATTTATAATGGAATTTATATCAATTACTGTCCGTCATGCATGTTGAATCAATCCGAAAAATGTAGAAGCATCTCAATTTATTAATTTTATGCTCATTTACGAAATATTTCATGAGCAATAGATCATCTACGTTAGTTAGTTAGCCTACCGTTTATGAATTGACTTAGATAATGTAAAACAAAATAATGATTTGTATATAAATAAGAGTAATATATAGATAACTCTTTAGTGTAAATTTCATTTATGGATGATTACCACGATAAAATTTTCTAGATAAGTGCTTCTGTATATGTCTGAATGCACAATAAATTGCCGAAGTCCATTGTAGATTTATCGAATGCATTTACAGGACAAGTTAAGCTCGCAGTTACATAAGTAATGAAAGGAAAACCAATTAGAAAATAATTAGTCTGCCAATCAACAAGAAATAAATAGAATATATCTCGACAACCAAGGAAAAATAACACTTCTATTCAAAATGATGGGATAAAAGACTCAAAGTTTGTGTGACAATTGACTAATATTGAAAAAGAATTACAAATTTTCCAGCATTCATCATCTAAGACATGTTATATTACTATAATGAACTGAAAAACGATGCAAAAGTGCCATATTTAAGCCCATTAAGAACTGTGCTAAAAAGTTATTTATATAGTCCTCTATCAGACTGGCGTTTAGCTTTCAGAAGAAAATTCTCTGATTCACAGGAAAATAATTCTCGTTGAGCATATCGAAGTTCAAGTTTCGTTGGTAGCTATCCATTACAAATTCAATTTCATCATTTTTCTAAAAAAATTGCATTACATTGAAATTTTTCAATATCAGAATCTCAATGAAGTTTATCGAAATACCTGGTAAATTTTCTACAGACCTCCTCTGTAAGAATCTCTGTTGAACTTCACAAACGAGCGACTAGTCGCACCCACTGTCAAATACAAAAGCACCAGAACAAAACACTTCATAAGTTCATGACTGGATATTGAAAACAATGCGTACAAGTATACATATAAGAATACAAACTTATCTTGATTCTGATGTTCTTTTCACATTAGCACAACAATCAGACTCACAGCCTCTTTTTATTTTTTTCCATATGATCCTTCCTTCAGTCAAGTTTATATATCCGACAAGGAGGATTGATCTGTATTCACATTTTAGGATCTTAATCAGTATTGATTACTTTACTAGTGATATAAACTGGAACCAGATTGGAGGATTTTACTAAAGATATCATATATATCAGTACAGTAGTACAACCAAACTAGTAACATTAATAACTGTATATCTCTGCTTGATCTGGGAAACAGAACCCTTTCAGAGCGTTTAATAACTCACTTAAGTCTATCACTTTGGTACATACTCGATTCAAAACTGAGGAGACAGTTAAGAATGTTTCCTCGTAAACTTAATTCTGCTTGAACAACCCCTAATTACTCTCGAATATACTTAATTTTGATTAATAATAGAATTGCTCGACTAGCCGCTCTGTATATTCGTACTTCTTCATTCTTTGTAGCTTTCCCTATACGATCTATCTCATTTATTTTTGCGGCTCTCCAATTTTCTTGTGCGACCAGCGTAGACATTCTAGTTGCACAACGTTATTTATATAATCCATTATTAGATTTCTGAGTACTTGAACATCCAGCCTGAAACTGATGTGATTGATCAAGATCTCGACACCGAAAACTCATCATCGCTTGAAATATAGGACTGAAAAACTGTAATTGGAAGAAAGATAAGCTCGCAAACTTCTGATTCATTGCATGTACAGCCTCATAAAATCTCAATTGCCTTGAACTTAGTGTTGAAAATCTATCATTGTGCGCATTTTTCAGCTATAACACTATTATTACTTGAAAACCGAAGGTCAAAAGCTCTAAATGGGATTGACTTCTGGCTTGAAAAACTCGAATTAGTGAAGAAAGCGAGCTTGAAAACATCCAGTTCTATGATACTTGGAACCGAAAAAAATGTGCTCGGTTAAAATGCGACATCGAAAAACTGTAATTGTATCATTTTCCAGGTTGCAAAAGTTGGTTTTCTATCTAACACGTATTTAATCTGCGCGCCATGACCTGGCACAAACAAATATACACACGTAATTCTATTGACAGGTGCGCCAGAATAAATGGCGGTCTCAGTATTTGGACCATAAGTTTACATCTCTGATCCTTCCGAGCTAATTTTGTTTTTTAAAAGGTGTACCTGTCAATTCTCTACAATCTTGCCTATTTCAACTAATTCAATTGCAATTCGTTAGTCTATTACTGTATATGAATTAGATTACTCTAAAAACTACAACTTTCTAGCAAGAAGTTTTTAGTAGGATTATGATATCTTACAATGGCCATATCAGGGAGATATGTGATACAATAGGTTTTGTAGAGGAAAGTTTGCTCTACAAAACCGTATAGTCGGGTTCTTAATTCCACTCGGATATAATGTACAAATCTCGATAGAATATTCTATAGGATATTAATCGTAAAAAAAAGAAAACATCATATTTTTTCAAATGAATATCGTATAGAATGTTCTATCGAGACTTATCATAGCATTTGCAGTGTATCCGAAAGATTGTCTACAGAGTTTTGTAGAGTGGAATTTTCTATATAAAATCTACTGTATTATATATCTTCAAAAGGCAGCCATATTAAGGCATGCTAATCAACTTTTTATGCTTATTTATCAGAAAAACTGCATTTGAAGCTTGTTTGGTGTTTTGACTATAATATCGTCATTTCTCAATGAGATTCGAAAAGTTTTTTTACCAAAATGATCAGTGAAAAAAGCTCTACAAAAAGTCTGACATGAAAGAAGTTTTTATAGTAATTTGTGTTTTTTTGCCAACTTCTTACGGAACTATCTACTAAAAACTTCTTGTTGGAAAGTTGTGGATTTTAGAGTAATCTGATTCATATACAGTAATAAACTAACGAATTGCAATTGAATCAGTTGAAATAGGCAAGATTGTAGAGAATTGACAGGCACATCTTTTCAAAAAAAAGTTAGCTCGATAGAATCAAAGATAAAAAAATTTATGGTCAAAATACTGAGACCGCCATTTATTCTGGTGTACTCGCTGCTATTTAATTATACGACGAATTAAAAATATTCATTTTATAAAATATATTTATGTTCGCATCAAGCTAAGTTTTGTTTCTATTTTGAAATTAAAGCATATTTACAAATGTAGCATGAAAAAAATTAAAAATTATTTAATTAATGTCTTTTTTTTAAATAGTTGTTTCACTAACAGTTGAAATCGGTTCTTCAGATATTTTTGGTGCATTAACATAGATAAATCGTTGAATAATAGGTTTTCGATTTTTCTCTCGTTTTTTTCTTCTAATTCGTTCTAATTCTTCTCGAGTTGGATCAATACCAAAACAATATTTTAATATATCCATAATGATAACAAACATTGCTACAAATGCTATAGCAATAATTCCAACATAAGCAAATGATTTTGAAACAACTCTATAAATAATAATTTTTGTAGCACGTATCTCACAATGACGACCAGAATACCAATCAGCAAGACATTCACATGTATAATTAAGAAATAATGGACGACAAACACCATTATTTTCACATGTTTTATTATGACAATAGTTTTTTTTTTTTTTCACAATTTGTACCTTCCCAACCAGGTGCACATGTACAGTTAAAATTTCCATCTAATGTTTCATTACATATACCTATAAGAAGATATTTTATCTATAATAAAACAAATAAAAAAATAAATATTTACCATCATTCCAACAAGTATTTGGTTTACAAGGTCGATAATCAAATTCACATTGTGTACCATTAAAACCAGATGGACATGAGCATTTATAACCTTTATCATCGTTTGTATTATTACATGTACCATTATTTTGACATGGTTTAAGTATGTCACATAGAGTACCAGACCAATTGCAATTGATACCAATGTTCGTTGAATTTGTGCATGTAGCGGGAATAATAAATACTTCTTGAGATTGAGCTTAAGAGCAAAGAAAATAAATGGGTTGAGAAATAATTCATATCTATTTTTCCAAAAAATGTTTCAATTGAATCTTTCACTTACAAATCAAAGTGAAAAATAATTTGATCAACAACTTTTTTTTGTTTGACAGTTAAAAAAATAGAAATTTTATCATGTTTCATTTATTAAGTATTATTTATACTAGATGAATACATACATAATTGCTTAGTTGAAGTTACAATTGTTTCTTCTGTTGTTAATATTTCATCTAAAATTATTATTAAATAACATAGTTTTTTTTTTATTGAATTTTGAATATTTTCACTTTGTTTTTGAGATGTAGATAGAACAGTTGTTGCATATTCGACAGTCGATATTGAAGTTGTTAACGGTTCTATTTTTCAAAAATAAAATTATTTATTGTAAATATCACGAATACAAAAATCTATCCAAATCATTAATGAGTAGTGACTTCTAGATATACTTTTAATATAGTAAACCGCATATACTCCGTTCTAACTAAGAATGAATAGGGAGAAAAAAATCTTTTCAAAATTTCTCGAGTGTTTGATATTGATTTTTAGATATTTATGATCATAATATCCTAAGAAAGAATTTAGAAGATAAACTTAATATCAATTTAGTTAGTAAATTTATTAATTTATCATGGATAGTTTTCTATGAAACTTACCACAAGAATTTTTTGACAGGCTAAACTTTTGAATACGATGATTATGTTCATCCGCAACATATAAATTACCATAATTATCAAAGCGAATAGCATATGGTTTATGTAGTTTACTAGATGTTGAGCCACTTTCACCAGAACAACCAATTATACACCTATATTCGCCATGCCCTGTTCGAATAATTCGATGACGGTCATTGTCAACAATGTATAAGAAATTGTTACCATCCAAAATAACATCAGTTGGATGATTCAAGATTAAATTATTTGGAATTCCATCACCTGCCACTGTTATTGCATCAAATTGTCCTCGTGGAAAAAATTGAATTCTGTTGTTAAGACTGTCAGCCACATATAAGTTAGAATGAGTATCGACAAATATTTTCCAAGGTTCATTGAGCTGATTTGATGATGATCTACTGGAACCTGTTGTTCCTGCTACACTGGCCGGCTCAGCAGTGCTGTTATTAAGCGATATCTTGTCGACATGATGCTGCCATCGGTGAGAACAATAGAGGTTGTTGTTTATATCGATAAACAAATCATAGCAGTTTCCTGAGAAATCTGTTACGAATACACTACTGTTTGAATTCAGTGTCCATTTTTCGATCCGACCCTCTTTACCATTCTCAAAATAAATACCACCATTCATTGTAACAAACAGGTTTGTGTATTCAGTCAAATTAGTAGCTAAAATTCTTATTGGATCAACACTTCCGTTAGACCATACTAGAATTCGACCATTAGAACGATCAGCCACATAAATAGTATCATTATAATCAATAAAAATACCATGAGGATACTGACTAACTATATTTTCATTAGCAAAAGTCATTCCACACGTATCCCATGTTGCATTTGGAGAGATTTTCGGCTGATTATAAGAAACTATGTAAAAGAAAATCAGAATACGAAATATGTATATAAACAATACTATTCTTGGTTGTAACTAGTTCTTCTTCTCATTCGCTTATTGTTATCTTATCAATTGTAAAATAAAACAGTAGTGTGTGTAAAGAAATAAATTCACCTAATCAGACAACTATATTCATAAGAACAAAATCAGCTCTTAAAGTAGCCAATAAACTCGTATCATAAGTGATGTAATTTATGAAGTCAAGAATTTTTATATGCATTATAATAATTACATTATTAAGAGGTTATCTCAAATTTTAATAGAGATTTACACATAAGATAGCAAGAATAACTAAAATTTCAATTTCTGAGTTCTTCTTTCATATTTGAATTAGATATAGGGTGCTGCAAATACTTGCGGATATCTTAAAAAGTATACCATTTCTATACATTTCATGGGAAATCACTATCTATACTAATCTCACATGTTGAGTATACTTTTCAAGATGATCAAACACATATAACTTATTATCAAACTGATTTCATCTGATTTATTATTCTCCTAAGAAACACAAAAAGAAATGTAACGAATTTTACAGTTTGTTCAGATTTGTCCACTTTTTTTTTATCAAGAAAATGTGAAGATCTAGCAATATTAGCTCGAAGCTGGTTGTTCATCACTAGATTTTCATAAGTATATATCACAACTATGTAAAATCTATTCTATTCTCAATACATTTGGATTTATGTTGGCTAATTATAGATTTGTTTATATCTTTTCTAGTGACCAAATCTATAAAAAGCGTCCTATAATAATTGATGATAGTTTTCATATTTGTTCTTGATATCGAGGAACTTAACTATACGGTTTTATAGAGCAAAATTTCTTCGACAAAAGCTATGATGACAAATTTTTTCAGAATATATCTATTTTGAGATATGTCAATTGAAATTTTCTTATATTTCAAGCTATTTTTATAGGGTTTAGTATTTTAAGCATAACATCGTCATTGCCTAATGAGATTCGAAAAGTTCTTTTACCAAAAAGATCAGCGAAAAAATGCTCTAACAAAGTCTTATATAAAAGAAAATTTCCTAAATATATTGCAATGTTTTTCTTGGCTACCCATGATTCTCTCTTTCAATATTTTTGCAAAAAAAACTATTTATATATATAATCTATACATTTAAATCCTCATACGCCTAAGTCAATATGTCACGTTTTCGGTCTTTCCTACTCTTGCCAATCAGTATGTATTTTCTATATGCTTCTTCCTTTCCAAATTACTGGCTTATTCAAATAATCATAAAGTACCTTTTTAACAATCCACTGTGAGATTAATAATGTCACATTGCCAAAAACCTTTTGCTTAAATCTCAATTTTAATTGTTAAAATTTTTGAAATCGTCACAATTCCGCCGATAGAAATTTTTCGGCAATATTCATCTAACACCACACAGTGGGCAACTTTCGTATAGCAGGCGGACATGTAAGTTTCGTGCTCTGAAACGGATTTTTATTGCTTAGAAGTGATTATATATCACTTAGAAAATCATCTTTAAGCAAATAAAGCACTTTTTGAAAAAAAAAATTTTTCGTGAAAATCACCTGTGGGGTACCTTTGCCAAAATTTTCGAAAAAAAGTTTTTATTAGAAAATACATCGTGTCACTCACCATTCGACGTAGTTTGGCACGCTGATTCCGAAAATCACCTTGGTTTCTCGGTAAGATGTTATTTTAAGGATAAAAAAAGAGATTTGGGGAGCCAAAAGAAGGAATTAGGGTCAAAAATCAGGGTTTTCTTAGGAATTCCTAGCATAGTATATGGTCTCTGATGCAATACGATGTATATAGTTAACGAAAATTAATATAGATGAACACAGTGAGTAAATGACTGAGTTCAGTTGAATGAGAACTCTTTATAATGCTCGAAAAATACGGAATGACTCATCTTTTTTAGCTTTCCTTGCACGAAGGTCAAAAATTTTTTTTCGAAAAAATGCTTTTTATTATATATGGTGGGATGCAGCTCGACGAGCTAATTCCGAATATCACCTTAGTTTTGCATCAAAATGATGCCTTGTTTTAAAAAATAGGGATTCGGGGGCAAAAACCTCATTTTTTAGGAGACTCATAGCACCGGTTAAGCGCATCAGTGCGAAGTCGCGCTATGGTCAATGATGAATCAGACGTGGAAGAATAATTAGTGAAAGTTTGAGATCAATCGCACTTAAACTCTTTGTAGCGTTTAAAAACTATGGAAAGGCTGTTTTTCAAAACCTTATCGACCACAAGAACCAACTTTTTTTTTTGAGAAACACTTCTTGTTATATATGATTCGATGCAGCTCGATGAGCTGATTCCGAATATGATCTTAGTTTTGCGTCAAAACGTTCTCATCTTCTCAAAACTAGCCATTCCTGGGCAGAAACCTGGTTTTTTGGGAGACCTCTAGCTCGGCCTGTGTTGACTGATTCAACATCGCGCTATGATCAATGATAAATCACTCATTGGAGAATGATTGGTGAAAATTTCAGCTCAATCGGATGAAAACTCTTTGTAGCGTTCATAAAATACGGTATGACCTATTTTTTGACCTATTTTTGGCACAATAATCACTTTTTTTCTATTTCATTTTTGGTTCAATCGAAATCAT
>JAJEKB010021741.1:792818-856286 GCA_022393335.1 Macrotrachela quadricornifera | reverse complement strand
AATTGCTAATGAACATATGTTACCAGGAGATGCTTTAAAATTAATTAGAGAAAAAAGACCTGAAGTATCACCTAGCATTGCTATTTATCCATCTGTTAAACTATTTTTAAATTCAATAAATAATAAAAAAATATAAGAAATATTCTATTATGTTTTTTAGAGTTATTATCAATCTATTCTTTGTACTAAAATCTATTTGATTCATAATCAACAATGATACTGTAAAGATAAAGAGAAGCTGATATGTTTCTGTTTAAATTGACACAAATAATGTATACGAAATATATCCTTGTCTAAAATGTATATTTTGAAGAAGAGCGAGAGAAGCTATGATGGACATTTTCAACAAGATTTTGTAGCTGAAGTTAAGGCTCGATGCGATACCTTCTTGATTTTTAAGAGAGAAAATAAACTTAATACTACCTTCTCAACTTATCGAGTACTGTCTGCTCTAAAAACTTCTAGTACATCGATCAAGCCATTACTAAGATAGTACGAAAATTAGATAACAGCGTCAATTGTGCTGAAGGTTTGTCAGACTATAACATACGATTTATTTCAAGGATGTTATATGGTTGAAGCTTATTTCTATTTCGTTAGATACTGATAATAGAGACAGACTTTCTCTGAAAAGACAATTTTCGTTGTTCAACGATTGCTTTAGTCCAGATGGTGTAAGATGATAACTCAAATCTCTTTGATTGCCAACAGAAGTTTCAGAAGAATCTATTCATGTATCTTACTAATATGGTTCGAGAAAATGCCTATGTGCAATGACTACTTTGTTTTTGCGTTCTACTGTATCTTGTCACATAATTTTTCCCTATATAATATATAAAACTGAAATGTGTCTTCTTTGATTTTCTTGATTATTTTAACTGAATATTCACTTTTATTTACATCAAAAATATAATTTTATTTTGAATTATTTCAGATTTGGATCATAATATAGAGAAAAACTTGGCTTCTTAAGCACTCTAGAATTCCATTCATTTGTTACAAATCAGAAAAAAAAATAATGACAGCTTATTCTTGATTTTTTAATTAAAATTTTTGCTCGAATTTTTTAAAATATTTAAAAGTAATAATCACTGAAGCGAATTCGTTTTTTTTATTATAGTTCACGTCAAAAAAATCTTAAATACAGTATTTGTATTATTATCGATGTAAAAATATAATGAACATTGATACTTTCTAAATATCTCGAGAACAGTAATAGCTACAAATCTGCAGTTTTCCTCATTAGAAAGAGAAATGTGAGGAAAATCTGTTGGTACCACTACAATTTTCAGAAATATTCATCTAGTATGTTTCAAAGTTATATCTTACACCGTTCAGTTGCTGGTATCTAATGGAGTCATCTATTTGAGAAAAAAAAACTTATTTTTTCAAATAGATGACACCATTAGATACAAGTAACACTCGTCACTACGACTCGCTATATAAGCACACAAACATGGATTATTAGAGATGAGTATTCTATAAGAACGAGTCTTTAAATTTTCTGCTGAGACTTTCGTATGGCAATGTAAACCACAGGTTACAGTCGACCATCGCTGTCTCTGATGAACTCCAACCTTCACTTTTCGGTTTCTTCTATGAAGTGAGCATAGGCCAATGCAACGCTTCATTCTTTTGTTCAAAAACTCGCTTAGAAGTAACGAAAAAACCAAAAAAACAAATATAAGAAAACAGCGACTAATCGCTCCCATATGGAACTTCATTTCAACATGAGCTCAGTCTCTTCTGTTCGCACCCACATCCACTAACTTTTCGCTGACTCAAAATGAGCAAACAAAGGCACATACATCTATAAACAGATACATTATGTCTACATTTATGAGGCATCGCTGCGAAATCTTGATTATTTTTTTATGAAAAATATATATTGAAATGCATGAATTCTTCAAAATCTGATTCAATGAGGAATACAACCATAAAATACTGATCGTCTTAAAGCTCAGATTCTCGAAATCTAATTGAACGAAAGATATATATCGAACGTAAGCCTCGTTTCGTTGAGGTAAGCTGAATCTGAATATACTGTATATTAAGTGAAATCAAATTTTCTTCTGTATTTATTCTTTTTGAGGAATTCATATTATACATGACTGATTACTGTTAGGTAGGCTATCATTTGCCACACATTGTGGTTTCCTAAATCAATTCCTGAATCGAGTATGTATTTGTGGCTACGTGAAACACAATCGTATATCTCAGTGATCAAATAGGAATATTTTTTAGGGACCAATTTAGGGGACTGTAATTTGTGACAAATGATAAACATTCTTATTAGTGCAGTTCATTAAGTTTAATGTTGTTTCGTTTGTTACTTTTTAAAGCTGAAATTACGTTACAATGATTCACTTGTTATCTTTTATTCTTTAATCATGTCTAATTCTTAAGATCTATCAAAGCCCAATTTGATTATTATCAACCTCATGTTATATTATCCTAATCAACACTTCAATAAAATCTTCCTCGTGACAATAAAATTAGTTGAAGACCTTCAATTATTAATTAAACCGTTGACTTTTCTTAAAGCTATCCTTCTCTGATGAGTTTTTCTATAGACCGTGATTTTTTTGACCTTTGATCTAACGATAATCAAGAAAGCAAACTACTTTTTTTTTATATGGCCCTCCCTCCAATCGAGGGAATAAAGAACACTTGTTATAATATAGAATCAGAATAAAAATTTTTACAAACTATTTAATTCAACAGATGCAATGCTTATTAATGAAGACTATACATAACACCATAGAATGAAGGTTGCTCAAACAAAGTATAAAACAACATTCATTCATGTATAATAATTATTTTTAACGAGAGGCAGAGGCGGCGGAACGTTTTGAATCTAGGGTAGGCCCAACATTTTTGATAAGACCCTTGCTGATAGGTTAAAAATAGAGAGGGCAATTTTTTAATGTTATACCACCATGTAATCATGAAACGCATTTTAAATGCAGATAGATGTGTTTTTGTTGTAAATGTGGGCGTTCTGGCACATTTTTGTATTGAAACATGATGAAAACGCACGTAAACGCATTCAGTATTGTTTTTCTTGAATGCATATAGAGAACGTTTACAGTTTGAAGACATTAATATAAATAAACGCATCCACATGCGTTTAAATTTTTGTTTAATACATGTTGGCACATATCCCCGTCGCTTCATTCGTTAGAATCATATTTAATATTAAAAAGAAGCTATGTGTCCTCCGGTGCGTGCTTCTAATTAACACACTCGATAAAACGTGTTCCAGGGGCACGTCTGCCAATGTATTGCATTTGTGGAAACGCGTCTAGATTCGATTTAAAGCATTCTTCGAACACGCTCAGTAGCGATTTAAGAATTTTTTAAAGTCGCGTTCAAACACACTTCAATTTTGAATCGCGCCTAAACATGTTTATATTCAAAAAATATTGACATGAGTAAAAAAAGGTAATCTAGTCGGTGTAGATAAGCAGTTAATGAAGAAAGTTGCGTCTTGACGGAAATGTGAACGTGTGCCCAGCAAAATGCTTCTTCGATGAAACGCTACTAAAATTTGAGGAAACGCGTTGTATCATGTTTTCGCATCATATCGATTTAGAAGTTTGAAACTGGGAGCAAAAAAAATTTTTTTAATTCAGTTTAAAAGACATATGAGTAATCAAAGACATAAAATGTGTTTTGATTCTGAGTGAAGAACTCATAAAAAATGCGAGTTGATATCGATGAACTCATAAAAATATCCAAATTACAACATGAGAAGCATAAAGAATGTCTGTATGACAGGCTTGCTACATTATATGGTTTATCAATATATAAGAGATCTCTCTACGATTGTAGAGAAAAAAAATATCGAATATTTTTGTCATGAATATTTTTCGGTAAGATGTCTTCTTTAGGTATGTACCTGAAACTTTTTTATCTTTGATAAAACTGATCAATACTTGGAGTAGTGAACAAGTAAAAGTTTTTTACAATTGTATGAGATACTGCAAATATTTTTCTTTGCAGTGAAACATCACTGAGGTTGTTAGCCCTAGTAATGCATAGAACGAAAGAGACAAACAGTGCCATTGATGTTATATGACAGAACGATGAAAAAGATGACCTTCGTGAGAATCGAATCCACACCTCCTGCTATACGGGCAGTTGTCAAAGCCAGTCAGACTAGAAGGTGCATCTTAATCGTCGTTTTGTGTCCAAGTGATTCATCATGGACGCTAACAGAGGTCCGTAGCATCTTTGGATCGCATACTAGACTTTACACAAAGAACATACCCAAAACCACCCCAAACTCAAAATCAGTCATTGGTATTTTCTTCATGCAACTAGCTTGTCACATAATTGAAAGATGCCACATATCTCAGCGGCATCCTACATTAAAGAGAAATGTTTATACTATCTGATACCATCTTCAGAAAATGGCTAAGACACTTTCGCTTGCAATTGTTCATGCCGACAGGACAGTCAAAACACCCAAAACTTTTTCATTGAAGTTTTGTAACACGCCTAATCCGACCCAAGCCTACCCTCCGCAAGCATAGGGTAGGCTTGAGCCTACCCAGGCCTAATGGCTCCGCCGCCTATGACGAGAGGTATTATTTGTTTTTTGTTTAAAAGATATGAATACAAATTCTACTGTTCAATTTTTCAAACATTCAATAAGATTTTATTTCTAAACTGTTACAGTGGGAAAGAAAATTTTATATCAAGGAAATAAAATCAGTAGCAGAATAAATCAAAGTAATCAATAAGTAAGAGATAGTATACTCTGCTATAAGATGAATTTTATATAATCAATCAATACATAAAAAGGAATTGAGTATACTCAGTGAAAGTAATTGTAAATAATGTTATATTCGTTTTAAAATGAAATACAATAAAAAATTAAATGATTTTTTTTAAATATATTTTTGTCTACTTATGCTACTGTTGCAACTAATACGTTAATTCGCCTCTTGAATTTTTTCATTATAGCCTCTTTCAGTGGATCAGTAAGTTGAAATAAAATAATAATGACGAATATTAATGAAACATCATAAAATAAAAAACCAATCCGAAAATGATATTTTG
Source organism: Macrotrachela quadricornifera (assembly GCA_022393335.1). Classification (NCBI taxonomy): domain Eukaryota; kingdom Metazoa; phylum Rotifera; class Eurotatoria; order Philodinida; family Philodinidae; genus Macrotrachela; species Macrotrachela quadricornifera. The sequence goes on along the minus strand of JAJEKB010021741.1, from coordinate 851,219 downwards.
GTATAGTATTGAAAAACGACATGGTCATAAACAGCATGTATGGAAAGCCAATTGAACCCAATATAATTATAAGTATAGCTGTACGTTGAACCATTTTTAATTCTCGTTTGGCACGTGACAAAGTATTAACTGGTGTTATTCGTTTACTCATTTGTTTAACATATCGAACTAATTTGAAATAAATAAACAGAACCATTGGCACAGGAACTACGTAGATACAAAGTGCTCCATAAATTGTATAGAAAGAGAGTTGAAGAGGTCTTTGACATATCTGATTGTCAACATTATATTTAACCTCCCCATTGAACATATATACAAACGGATATACTATACCAAACATCCATGTTACAAAAATAAATAATGCTTGATATTTCATAGATTGGAAGAATAAACGATTAGGATAAATAACAGTGACATATCGATAGATGGCTTGTATTAGAAATGAATAAATAAACCAGCTATTTGCTACGTCAGCGAAATAAAGTCGAAGTAAACAAAATGAGTCCTGAATATAATTATGTTGAAGATCACTTTGGAGTGTAAATACACTCATACTAAGTAGAGTAAATGCCACTAAGATTGCAGCTAAACATGAATTAGCCGTTAACATCATTGGAACTGTATGACATGTTTTATCTAATACAATAATAGATATAATAATAGTAACAGATATAGCAGTCAAGGCAGTGCATGTGATCATGATAATACTAAAAGGAATGAACTAGGATTCGATAATGACGATTGTAGTTGAGTTCATTATTGTCGGAAAATAACAGTGTTAAAATTGATATAACGTCGAGATTTATCTATAAAAGAACTTAAGGATAATATATTCTAGAGCAGAACATCTATGAGAGTGTTATACAATCATTTTTTAGTTTTTAGTTTTGTAACTTTTCTTTCATGTAATGCAAAAGAAGGATTACAGTAGATAGCAAACTGGTGTTTTATAGGCTCTGTTGAGCATGAGCTAATGTGTTTTTTTTTGTAGTAACCTTGACGCATAATTATCAGAATACAAAGATTTTTTCTGAATAGACTAATAATGAATAAGGATATAACAAAACGACATTTCCGAATATTTCTGTTTGATATTATAGAAAGAACGCAATACCTATACTGGATTGATATTTAGGTTACTTACTAGATAAAGAATAGAATTTTTCTTCATTGATGTGTCATTTTTATATTAAATGATGAATGAAGAAAAAAGCTTTTATCTTCTCTTCAACTTACAATGAAATTGTCTATCACTTTACTATTAATTGTAAATGGTCGTAGAAAACCTTTTTCTCTTTTACTCTTCTACCGATGAGTTAGCTACATTACATCATTTTCAAGCAATTTAAAGGAAATCATTGTATCCAAAACAAACTGTGAAATGAAAGAAAGTTTAATATTACATGCTGCTGGGTATTAGTTTAATGGTGTTTTTTAACACAAATTATACCACAACATTAGATGAGTTTTTACACATTCGCACTTGACAAACTACATTTGTGCCACTGCTGGGACAATCATATTTGCTCGTGCATTGATTATTTTCTTCACAAACATTTTAAGTAGACCAATAAATGAATGAAATCTCAATAAATAAAAAAGTAATCCAAAAAGGATATTTGAGCGGATCAGTAAAAACTGTCGTTTTACACGAATTAAAATATTAACTGGTACCATACGTTCAGTTATTTTCATAACATATAGACCCAATTTAATATATATATATAAACACAATCGATGACATCAAGATTATATAAATGCACAGCAATGAATAAATGAGAAAGAAAAAGAAAAAAAGTCGAAGAGGTAATATGCATATCTGATTATCATCATTGTATATGATTTTATTAGTAAATATAAAGGTAAATGGATATATGAAACTAAATATCCATGTTATAGAAATAAGTGAAGCCCGAAACTTTGCTGATTGTCATCATAAACGAGCTGAAATAAATAATTCCACAAACACTTTTTTTAATAGGATCTTCATTACATTCGAAGAAATATTATTCACAAGTATTAATTAGATAAAAAAATTCTATAAAAGGAGTTTTCCTGTGATTTTGTTTGACATAGATGCAATCATTCTCGATGACGATTTTTAAATAATATTCTTGGTAAAGCTCAACACACTCGAACGAGAACAATACTGCTAGTTATTATTTAATCGATAAATTCAAGTAACATAAACAAAATTAATTCGTGTGATGACTCACCTATTAAATTGTCTTAACTATATATATATATATGAGAAAGAACGGAGAAAGAAAATAAATTCAACAGGTATAAACACTCATTCGATGAAGATCTCTCAGTAAATGCACATTGTTTTCAAGAACGTGATGAATGGAAACCAAAATATAATGTATGAATAAGAATTTAGGTTAATTATGAATAACTATACTCTTATAATATAACTGTGGGAGAATAAAATTTTTCTATTGAGTTTTTAGTAAAGTACTATATTTACTCTCACTTTTTCTTATACAGTTAACTGTAGTAAAGTCTTTTTTTTACCTAATTGAAATAGTTCAAAATAAGATGATACTCAAGTGAAATATTCATACAGTTATGATAAATATATCTTCTTAATCATTTTATAAATTGATTATTATAGAGATTTAGTATATAGATTAGTCATACAAAAAAATTAATTATTGTCATTTTTATTATTATAGTAGATTTCAGAAATCCATACAGGTCGTTATGCCTGCCTGACCTGTACTTTTATTATAAAATCTTATATCATATATTGAAGATGTAGTTAGGTTTCCATGTTTATCATTACATGCTCGTCGTATCTTCTCAATATCCGTGACCTCAACAGCAGTGATACATTCTTGCTACGATTAAAAAGGTGTTTTCGAAAATGCCGGATTTTTGTTTTATAATACTATTGTATTTCTATCTATTCATCTATTATTTTTTATAAAGTTGGATTCATTAATAAAGAATGTTAATGGTCATTTAAATTAAATTCAAGTAACTTAGTTCGATTTGAAAGGCTGCGAAGACATGAGTTTGTCATAGGTAGACCAGGCTCGTCAAAATGCGGTACTTTTGGATCTCTGACTCACATGTTTGTTAATACAGTATGTTCAAAAAAGCCTTCTTAAAAGTTTTTTTGTATATCTTTACTATTTCATCTAACTTCATCACTTAATATATTGTATTAAAAATGTAGCATAAGGTGCATTATTGAGACCCCTTCAATTTACAAAGAACAGTTTATTTTATAAATACACTTTTTCTGCTCAAAGTTTTGAGTTCATTTCTGAACTTCGCTGATGAACAACTAACTGCAATGAAAATCTCAACGATTATATAACAATTTGCCGATGTATGATAGTATATTTCGTATTTCTTTTTTTAATTTATATTTATCTAACATTATTCTCATACCTGTATTATTTTTTGGTTCTTTTCCTAGCAATCTGATTCATCATGACGCATTCTTTAACGTCATTCACATAAAATATATTGGAGAATCTAAACAAGATGAAAAGTGCAGTAGAGCGTAACAAAAACATACTCCAATATAATAAAAAGTTATTTTTTGCTCATGTGAATATATTTACTAATATAATCTATGATATTAATATATTCATCTGTGTCTTGTTCAATTGAAAAGTAAGTTCACTATATCTGATAAAAAAATAAATCAAATCTTGATGTCCATATTTACACTGTTCAATTTTTCGATTTTTTTTTTAGATAAAAATAATACTATAAATAAAGCTTTCTCAATAAGAGTTAATAGTACAATGAAAAATCAGATGAAATCTTCATCCATTAGAAACAACCATGGTCATTATTATTCAACAGGACAAAAAAATAGTATAAATCTGATATCATCATCATCAAATTGTCCTGGAACTATAGCTGATATACATTATATACTTGATGATGATCTTCATGTTCAACAACGTTATAACTTGCTAACTAATGCCGATATTCAAATGTGTCGCGTACCTCGTGAAAAAAGTATGATAGATAAAAACTGTTTTATACCTACTTTTCTTCGTTGGCATGATCATTATATTAGTCTTGAACAAAATGAAATCATTACAGCAACAGTTAGTTTTTACATAGTTATATATATACGGAATAAAATAATTCTAGTCCATGTTTTAAATACGTTCTGCAGTGGATTAATGTAGGATAGTTGACAAATGACAATTTTGAATTTCATTATAATATAATATATAATTAGTTTTTTAAAAACGTATTTTAATTGCAAAATTAATACGGACTAGAATTGTTTATTCGCGTATGTACATACTTAGTTAATGAAAACATGTTTGTTTTTTTTTTTCTTGATCATTCTGTAGAATAAAGAATATACGGATAGATCAATAGCTTATTCAGATATTGAAGATATATTTATGTGGTCACAATTTAAAATGATTGATTGGTTTTGTCCATTTCGTATGCAAATTGTAACGAATAATTATATTTATTTTTTTAAAGTAAGAAAAAAATAAAAATAATGAATAAATATGTTTTTATTTTTTTGTTTAGTTTAATAAACTTATTTTAAGAGATCAATTATTTTATTCAATAGAATGGAAAGTATGTTAATTATTAATACAATTTTCATATTATATTTTATTTTAATAGATAAATAAATTCAAATATGAACGTATTTTACGTTCAACGAATAATCCAGAAGTATTATTAAAAGAAATAGTGGTAATGAATTTTTTATTTCGAATTTCTGATATTACAGTTAGAATGTATATTATTTTTTTGTTTCAAAATTAGAATTTAATCGTTTTTACAATGAAAACTCCAATTGATGAAACTGAAGTTCATCATTTTCTCCTAGAAATTATTTTTGAAATTCTTCAACAAGTAAAAAGAAAAGAAATATATATTTTCTTCTTTTGTAATTTAATCAAAAAACTTTTTCTTTTTACAGGAAGAATTAAATTTACCATATAATTTTCGTGAAAATGTGATTGAAGCATTATCACCATTACTTGTAAAAACTTATCCATCTGAAGAAATGTGCAATTTTTTCAATAAAGTATGATTAATATACCAGAGATCGATTCGATTCATTATGTAATATTTAATCAATGTTTTTTTTTTTTTTTTGAGTTTAGTATTGTCGTGATAGTCAATATTCTCAAATTGTTATTGAAATGTTTACACCAACTATTCAAAAAATTTTAAAACATAATACAGTTAAATTTAATTATTAATATACAAAACAAAAAAGAATTTTGATTATTTTTTTTTTTGATTTATTAAAAGGATTTTAGTAAATATCTACGAATGAGAATACTTGTTCAAGAATATTTACTTGCACTTAATTATCAAAATAATGGTTTATCTATTGTAGAAGATTTTATTAAACAGTAATGAAATAATTATATTTATATGAAGATTTTTTTTTTTTTGTTTATAATAGAATTCATGGTCCAACAATGTTTTCTCCATTTTTACGTGTTCTTCCAAATTTAATTTCTGTTTGTCTTGCTGGAATTTATCAGTTTTTTCAAGATCAAAAAAAGTATATATTTCAATTCGTTTTAATCTTTATATATTATTTTTATTTTTCATTTAATAGATTTAACTTTAAAATTAAAGAAACTTCTGAAATATATGAAGAAAAAAGTGAAAGTGAATTAATATGTTATATGAAAATTTTACAAACATTGTAAGCATGAAATCTATAAAAAAAATGACATGATCATACGAAAAAAATGTTTATGTAATTAATGGAGAGTAAATCGTATACTTAGTCTATTAGAATTGTCTTCACGACACATTTTTCAGAACGCGGATTTTTTTTCAAATCTCGTACTCGAAGATCATCAGATCTCAATAGAACCGCTTTGAGGCAATCATTTCTTGATGCGATCTTTCGAGATAATTTCGAATTACAAATAATCACGAAGCAACTGAAAAAAAAAGATATAGGAAAATGTATCTTCACGAGCGAAATATAACGGTGAATGAATAGTTGATATATAGCCTACGGTATATTAAAAGTGCGTCATATTTTATTATAGATCGACATATTATGATTGGCGACATCATCTTGGTTTAGTTCTACAACCTATACCTTTTACCGATGAAACATTAAGATATAAACCTTTTGTTGAGTAAGAATTTATTTTTTTGTTAAAAGAAATTATATTTTATATTAAATAGAATATTAAAAAATATAATTAAAAATTTGGTTGAAGATAAACGATGTGAAGTTCATCGAACAGTTTTAAGTATTCGTCAAGATAAAGATGGTTGGTTTGAAATGTTTTGTTTAAATGGTATTATTTGTAATGATAATGGAAAAATGTTTTCATTAATAGTAAAGAATATTTTTTGAATAGAAAAAAATATTTTCTTTTGATTATATTTTTAGCTCAATAAATTAATTTCATGTTGTTGTAGAAGAAAAAGTTTCTTAATAACTCTTAATAAGTTATTACCATGTTTATTATTACCTGAATTATGTGCTAATGAAAGTTTATTAGATGTAAGCATTAACTTTTTAAATATTTAGAAAAAAACCAATTCATTTAGACTTTATGTGCAATGCTTGAATTTGATGTAATTGAAAATCTTACTAATAAGTTACAAATAATATCAACACTGAAATCAACACCAATTGGATTAAAAATGTATGCAAAAGTGTGTGAAAAACAAAGTCAATTAGAAAAATTGCAAAGTCAAGGTGGTCCAACAACATTAAAATTGTCATCATATTCAACTGATAATGATTTATCGAGATTATTATCAACAGGTCCATTGGGTAATCTTAAATCTTTAAATTTAGGATTTACAAATGTTACGAGTGCTTGTGCTGAACATTTAATTAAATTACCAAAATTAAAAAGTTTAAATTTACGATCAACACGAGTAAATTCGACAATGAAAATTTTCATTTTAAATTATTATTTTATTCTAGTTTAATGATATTGGTTTAGAAATAATTTCTGAACATTTAAATCAATTAGAAGAAATTAGTTTAAGTGAAACACCAATAACAGATAAAGGTCTTATTTATTTAGCACGTAATATTAGAATTTTTGTATGTTATGTTTTCCATTGTTGTTCATTTGAATATTTTAGGCATGAAGACATTACGATATATTAATTTAAGTTCAACAAAGTTATCTGATTTAGCAATTCTAACTTTAAAAGTATAAATTTGAATAGGAATGCATCAATAACTGATTTTTTTTTTTACTAAAGACTATTCATTTACGATTAGTATGAATATTTTTTAATCGTATTCCATAAAATACGGCAGTTCCATTAGACAAACCGGCCAAAGATTGATGGAACTTATTCGAAGAATCGGTCAACATTGACATTACTAAATATTATAAATGAGTAGTTTTTAGTATAAAAAAATCAGATATTGGTACCTTGCTAGATTTGAAATATAAACTTTTTATTCAAATAAAAGTATTAAATTATTCTAGAACCAATTACCAAATTTAAAAATTTGCGATATAAGATATGTAGAATCTTATTAGAGATGTATTCTTGTTTATCATCGTCTCTTATTATTATAATAACCTTCAAATGGCAAGTCTAATGCATGATCGTCCACCAACAAAAACGTATTAATCAGATTAATGCCAATTTTATTGTTTGTTTTTTGGAACTTCGTTTTGTATTTATTATTTTTTTTGTAAAATTTTGGTGCGTTGTATGTGCGACGACATACACATTCCAAAGTACTTCAGTACTTTTTGTTTTTGTTCTTGACATCAATAAAAGATACGAAAGGATGACTGAAATGGACATACCAGATCACAAAAGAAGATCAAGGACAATACTCTTATGTCTTAGAAAAAAAATTCTTTAGAAGATTTTTCCCGCTAAACTTTGTAGTCGACTCAAGGCCATCTTAAAGTAGAATAATGCCAGATATCAGATAATTCACACGTTATTTTCAGATTCTGCTCTAGCTATGCAATTCACATACAGCTTTCAAACAATAAATTATATGCGGTCATTTAGATTTCAAATAAGTCTAACTTTAGCTTAGTTTCGAATGGGATATATTTTAAATTTAAATATATTTGGTACTTGACACAATGACAGAAATACAGCTGTTTGCAAAAAAAAACTTGGGAAAAACTTTTTTTTCTTAACATCTTTTTCTCTACCATTATAAGTAAGTACAAAAGTCATTTTTTGAGGACCAAAACCCTCGATCCATATACTACACGTTGTATATAAAGAATTTTGGCTTCTTTCCTTTTCCATAGAAGTAACGCTCAACCGAATTTTACCTAATTAAGGGTGGAACTTTAACTTTAAAAAATCCTAAGTTAAAATAAGTTTTAAATATAAAAAAAATTTTTGAAGCTTCATGACAGTGAGTGAACCTTTATGGAAGTGCTCGTAACTTTTTATACATAGAAAATTAAAGCCATTTGATAAGACCTTTGTGGAAGGTCGAAACCGGTCATGGTAGCTGATCTCACCCCCACATCTGCCCTTGAGCCTCGTGGCCAAGATTTTCGCCTGCATCCTCAATTTGAGAAAGACGCTCTTCCTATCTGTCCAATGTGCCAGTTTTGTTGATTTTCTTCAATTTAAAATATACTCAATGACCTTTAACCTCAAAATACTCTAAGTACACCATACCATATTTTCATAGAACTATATATACACTGCATCAACAGTACAACTTCAATAGAGTACATATTAAATCCCTCAAATATATATGAGACATCTTTGTTGAAATATACTAATCAATACAGCCTTAGCATCGATTCAACTAAGATATCGTCATTTTCTATTCATTGTTTTTCTTTCAAATCAAAATTTTCAAATTTTGTGCATCTATACATATACCGCACAGAGATTTGACGGGGCAACAGTCTACCAAGTGGCGAGTGCTCGTTTATAGTGCGCGTGTTTATCGTTTATGCTAATTGATGCGAAATCCATAGAAAAAAACTAAAAATAACCATAATTTCTACACAATATAGTGTCATTTTGCCAGTTTTTGTTTTGGTTAAACTGAATCGAATGACGTTTAGACCTACTTTTTCTTACTGACAAATAAAAATTGTCCTACTTCTCTAGAGATGTATTTTTCGAATATCATTCTCTTTTCAACAGCTACAACATGCAGTCGATATATGCGTGTTTTGCTGCTTTAGAATAAACTAGATTGATATCAGATATGAATGAGGCCTCGTGCAGCAAAAGATAGAGAAAAATCTATAGGATTACTTATGTCCTAATATATTTTTATGATTGGGTGGAATATTCGATGTGTAGCTACTATATAGTTGAGATGAAAATCGGATAATTTAACGATGGAATGTCCAACCGTTTATTGAAAGATATGAGTTCGATTCGCATTCTGATTTTGTAATCCTTTTAATTTAGTTATACGTGCGACATCGAGTAAATCAAATGGACACATTCCAATTAATCATACTGAATGTATCCAACTGTGAACTAGTAAAAGGGTTATAGAAAATTCTATTTGAACTCATTTTAAGTGCTTTTCTCTCAATTTATTATAATAGCCTAACTCAACCACCCTTATACTCTCACTCTCAAGATTGTTTCTCTTTTTTCCTACTATAGAAATTACCTCACCGTCAAAAATATCTATAATGAATTACCATTTGTCAAAATCATCATCACAAAAAATCAATTATATCTTTCTACAATCACTAATTTATCACATATTCTCAGTTTATTTTATACATATTAGAGGCCTAAACAAACATTCAGTTGGGACAATACTAATAATACTAATAAGTATTTAAAATATTGGAAGATTTTATTATCTTTCGGTTTTAACATTCATACAGTTTAATGCAGTATGCTAAAGCTGCATGACAAGACCTCTTGAGAAGGATCGAAACCGATCGTGGCTTTTCTATTTTGTAATACTCATCCTCACCTCTACTCTAGATAATTCTTCACGACACTGAGTCATGGCTACTAGTTCTTATTTTAGCCAAAACAATTTATACTATTACTCTTCAAATTATTAAAGTTGTAATAGTTTTCATCAGTTTCTGATGAATTTGAACTGTGCCATATGAAGAGTCCCTTAAGCAAGTATGAAACCAGTCATGGTAGTTGTTCTCATCTTCAATTACTCGAAAAACTGCAACAAAGTTAGAGCTATATGAAGAATGATGCTTAAACAATGTGAAAATTCTTTGAATCATTGCGTAATCAAGTCTTCCTCAACATTCAATAAGTGTAATCGCAACGCGTTTTGTTAACTCGTGATTTTACTAGTAACTTTATCATCTCACATTTTTTATTCTTTTTTTATCCCCTAAACACATTCACATCCTTTAAGAAGTCGCATATGGAATCATACTTTGTTGGAATCGATAATCATAGTATATGGAACGAAATGAAACTATTGGGTATGAGAAATAGCGATCTGGCATTGTCTTGGAACGAAAAATTATATATATGAGCACGTTTGCGTTTTGGTTAGTGTATATTCAATTATTATACAACGAATTTAAAAAATTTGATTAATAGTTCATGAATTTATTTAATTTTCATCAATTATACATAAGAAAAAAGAAAAACAGAATAAGACAAACAAGAAAAAAACAATTATGTACAGATAAAAGAAAAAAACCGGTCTATTCTTCTTCTTCGTAGTCATCGCTTCTGTTATTTATTTCTTCACCACTGCACAGCTCGATTGGATTGTTGCTTGATCTACTCGTACTGTTGTTGTCGTTGTTATTTTGTGCAGTAGATGAAACTGCTCGATGGAAGATCTAGAACCAATTATTATAATTTTATAACAATAAATAAAATGTTTCTTCCTGTGTTGTGTAGGATAGCAGCACACCGGACAAAAACGACCGTAAATGTATGTTGCACTATCTCCTAAGATATTTTAAAATATCTTTCTATAAAGATAATTATGAATTTATATACCCGAACTTGGCGACTTCGTAGCACGATGCATCGAATACGTCATTAAAGCTATTGTTGTTATAATTTTAAGCAGTTGGCGGAGATGGTCGATGGAAGATCTAGAACCAGTTAATGTAATTTTGTAATAATAAATTAAAAGTTGCTTACGATGATGTGTGCGATAGAAGCTCACCAGACGAAAACGACCGTATATGTATGTCGCACTATACCCTTAAATATTTTAAAATATCTTCCTATAGAGATAATTATGAATTTACATACCCAAACTTGACGAATTCGCGGCATGATGTAAACGAATATGCCATTGAGGCTGTTGTTTGGTGACAATGACATCCTTTCTTTTGTTTTTATTAAATTTATCTGATTTTCTCTCTTCTATTTATAGTGTCTTACAACTGTACAAGTGACATTCATCGCCTACCGCTTCAACTGGCTCTAGACAAGACGTGTCATTTAAAATAATAATTATCGAGCAAAAATAATTATATAATATTGATATTGTGAATGCAATAGTACTTGCGAGTGTTATTAATATTTTAATTCTATTCATGAACTTTCGACTTTATTTGAAAGCAGAGGTGGGCAAGTCAAGTCAAAAAAACAAGTCAAGTCCAAGTCAAGTCAAGTCAAGTCAGACTTGACTGACTTGATTGACTTGACTTGACTTGACTTGGAAAATTTTTTTAGGACTTTGACTTGACTTGACTTGACTTGAAAAATTTCCTAAATACTACTGACTTGACTTGACTTGAAAAATTTTTCCAAGACTCTGACTTGACTTGACTTGACTTGAAAATTTTTCTGATCTTCCGACTATGTTCCTAGTTTTTCTAATGAACGATGTGACTGAGAACATCAGTATATTCGTCTTTGGTTATTAACTAGCGGATACAACATCGTTGTTGGCGGGAAATGCCGTATAACTCTCAACAGGCATCATAAATATTTTATTTTTGTCTGTCTTTGGCATAGATATAAGAAGGCAAATGAATTAATTGATAAATAAACCAATCAATCTATCATTTATCAGACGCAAAATAAATGAATAAAACAATTCTTTGTTCTTTATTCTCTCTTTTTTTTATTTCTTTCTGTCAGAGGTGGATAAGTCAAGTCAAAAAAACAAGTCAAGTCCAAGTCAAGTCAAGTCAAGTCAGACTTGACTGACTTGATTGACTTGACTTGACTTGAAAAATTTTTCCAGGACTTTGACTTGACTTGACTTATGACTTGAAAATATTCAATTTGCCCACCTCTGTTTGAAAGTCATCAGCAGATGAAAAAATGTTTGTTTTGATGTTAATTTTGTTCATAACCATCTTGTTCTTCATCGTCGTTGTACATAATCATGTCCATAACTTCATTATCGTAATCAAATCTGATCTTAAGGTATTGTGATGTTATCTTGTATGTATAAATGCTCATTTTACTGATTATGAACAAAAATAATTATGGACATGGTTATGCACAACGATGATAAAGAACAAGGTTATGGACAACGGCGACTAAGGACAAGGTGGTTATGAACAAAATTAACATCAAAACAAACATTTTTTCATCTGATGATGACTCTCAAGTAAAGTCAAAAATTTATAACTAAAATTAAAATATTAATAACCCTCACAAGTACTATTGCATTAACATTATCAATATTATAAGACGTGTCATTATTCCAAGATTCTGGAATTTTTATAGAATTCTAAATTCGTCATCTACATAATCAAATTTTTATACCTAACGACTCTATATAATACATACTACTCATATCGTCGAAGTTTTGAAATTCTTAAATCATTCGGATCAATCAGAATATTGGAATTATTAGAATTAATAGAAAAGTCGGATAAAAAAGTCAAAAACGCTGAAATATCCATGACAAAAAATTCTGTTATGTCCATAGAAGCGAGATATTTGTATAATATCTCTTGTAGAAGTAAATAAATAAAATATGCATTTATGCTGTTGCATAGTACTCGTCGTAGGCTATCTAACAGTATACAAAACAATTCGAAGAACATTTGTATAGAAGATGATAAATGTGGAACAATATTTGCAAGTTTTTTTGCAAACAGCTGTAGGTTTATGTGCGCTGTATACTTTAAAAATAAACTTTGTTAGAGCACACAAATGAAACGAAGAACTTTTTCACAGTTGTCTAGAAAGTTTCTGATGGCGTTGAGAGTACTTTATCTGAAAACATTACACACGTCATATTTGAACACTTGTTGTCATGAAATCGCATCTGACCTTAGGAATAACGACAGGGTGAAGAGTCAAAGATCACATGCTTAGAGCTAAGACTGGGAGAGGCGATAGTTCAAATGATGAAGTGATGTGACAAGATAAGAAGCTGATCTTTGATTGTCTCAGTTTCCATCCCTCCATTGCCACGATCCGCGGCGATTTATGGAAAAAACTCTATCTAAATGATTCGAATAAATAACTAATTTGCAAAGCAGATCTTACATCCCACAATACTTGCGTTCTGCAACTTTTCCTGATTTTCTTTTAATTACTTATTAATTTTTTATTTTTAGCTTTCTGTGTGTGACATTGAGTAATCATAGAGATTATGTTTTAGTAGAATTAAAAAAAAATGATAAGTTTATCAAAAGTATATTTCTATGTTTTTGATAAGTTTATATAAAATCATATTTTTATGTTTTCATTGAAGAAAATTCATTCTTAGAAGAAAGATGTCAACATCATTAAGTGAAGAATTTAGTTCTCTTACAACAACTCTCAGTTTAATACTTGGAATTGTTCTTATTATAGTTGGAACGATTGGTGGAATATTTAATATACTTGTATTTTCTCTCCCAACTTTAAGAAAAACATCTTGTGGAATGTATTTCTTAGTAGCATCGATATCTAGTATAACTTTAGTTATAACTGGACAATTACCTTGTTTAATTACAATATCTTCAACTTCTATTCTTACAACATTTTGGTATTGTCAATTACGCGTTTATTTATCAAATAGTTCTGGTTTATTTGCACGTTCATTAATTGTTTTAGCTTCCCTCGATAGACTATTATTATGTTCATTGAATGCAGCAACACGATCTTTATGTAATATTAAATTAGCAATACGAATTATTAGAATTGTAAAAGTATTATCATTTATTCTACCAATTCATGTTCTTATATCAAATGATCTTCATTTACCTTCACGTTCATGTTATTCAAATATTTATTGGTTAAGTATTTATGATCTTATATATCAATATATATTTATTTTTATTTTTCCAACTGGTTTAATGAGTATATTTTCATTTTTACTTATTTATCGTCTTTATACTCAAAGAATTCGTCTTGCACGTGAACTTCATAATCGTGATAAACAACTTATTTGGATGTTATTATTACAAGTATTATTTTATACAATATTTCATTTACCTGTTACACTTAGTTTAACATATATTCGTATACAATCATCATTAATAAGAACAAATGATCGTATTGCCATTGATAATTTTTTTTCATATTTAATTAATGATGAAATAATTTATTTTTATTTTTCAATAACATTTATTCTATATATAAGTATATCAAGAACATTTCGTAAAGAATTTTTTAATATATGGAAAAAAGTCAATAAAAATATTTTTCAAATTAAAAATACAACACCAATTGGACTTTTTAATCATCCAACTTTCATTAAATAATCTAATTTATATGATATTATAGAAAACAAGAAATTCAATATTATGTTTTATGTTTCATTATTTTCATTTTTAATCTAGAAGACAAAAAAAATAAATATATCATAATGAATTTTACTTATGAAATTTTAAATGAAATATAAACGAGAATAATCACATTTTTGTATTAATCAACTAAAATATTGAATTGATATCTGCCACACTCGAAATAGAATCGATCTGGAACTGTCAGATTAAATCAGACTGATCCGATAAAAATAAAATATTTATTTTTCTTTTCTATTAATTTTTCGTTTGCACAGGAAATGTTTTAGATTAAATAACTTATTTGTGTTCATTTAGATCATTTGAATATTATTATAGTCAAAACTATATAATTGTTCCGTTTAGACAAGATGAAATCGTGACAATGGTTACTAGACCCTCGCCTTCACCCTCGAGATTTGAATAATATTATATTAATTTTATTAAAAATCGTATTGAATAACATCATATACAAAATCGATTTACTACTTAAATAAAAAATATTTGTCAATATTCTCTACTTAGAATATTAATTATCAATCATATTGATAACAGTCATCTTGAAAAACTTCTTATTAATTTATCTTCATTATCAAAACTTTCTTCATTAGTTGTACCTTTTATTCATGATTCATATCAAAATATTCTTTAGAATTTAATATTTCAATTAGCAATACTAAAATTCTGTACATTTGAATATAAATATGATGAATTAAAATAAAGCATTATTGATCGAATTTTTTGGCAACTTTAATAAAAGCAATCATGATTGAATTGGATTGAATATTATCTCAAGGTAGCAAATACAACTGTAAATAATAATCTTAGTTCGTTCGAAAAGGATACTACCCTATGATTGTCTCTATTTTGGCAAGTCTTCAAAGGAAAATACAATTGATTAAAAAGTAAAGATTGAAATTGGAAGTATTCTGAAGAAGGCTACACTGCAGATCTTATTCGTTTTCTAGGCAAACATTTCTCCAGTAAAGATTATAAAGAAAAAGTCATTATGAGTTCTGGGAAATACGATACATTTGATCATATTCGAGCAGAAACAATGACAGTAGAAAATTTATAGCATCGAATTCACGATGATCAGCAGAATAGCTTGCATTGGCAAATACCCATGGTTTAACGGAATTATTTAATAATGATTCAACTTGATTATATGATTTCCCCATTTTAGTAAATCGATTATTGATGTTGTAATTAGATATTTGATTACTCAAAAGAGAGAAACAATTTAAAAGTGAGATTCTGAATTACAATAGCAATATGGCAACAGGAAACTGATTGACGTCAGTAATAGATATTTTATTCTAGAATTTGAAACTAACGGAGTAAAAATAATAGATGATAAGATATTTACAGTTCAATCCTTGATTTGGACATCTTTTTGGCTGAAATTAGCTGAACTTCGAGAACTAGAAAAACATGGACACAGTTCAAGTGTCAGTGTTATTGACGATAGGAAACATCAGGATAAATGTAGAGATGGTAGATAGCTGTTATGAGTTGAACGTGACCATGAAAAATGCGAAAGCTAGTTCATAATCGTAACTAATGATTATTGGGAGCTCATTACAGATTTGTTATAAGAACATATAATAAATCCATTTAAACGTCATATAGCTCTTTATGAATCAAGGTTCAACCCAATATTATCAATTAAATAACATGTTATGACATTGCCTAACTGGGAGTACAATCTGAGACATGTTGACACCTATCTCGGAATACTATCTAGAACCAATGGAGACTTACCTAAGAATAGCAATCCGAATTCTTTGGGTCCAAATTCAGGGTGCTACATAAAAGTTTTTGAGTTCTACTTAGAGATGTTTAGGAGAACCCTCAGGCATTTAAAAGAAATATTGTTTTCTTTGTTTCATTTATGCTCTTTACAGATCGATAAAATAAAGTATCTTACTCGCGAATACAACATTTTATTACTATACTACTTGAGTTATTCATGTAATTTATTGATATTAAACTCATTCAATACAGTTTTTTTTCTGCATCCGAAAAGATAAGAATGATTTGAAACAGTTATTTAGTGAATATCATCTCCAATTGAGGCTCGAATGTCATATGCAATATTTATTACATCAATGAATAAATGAGATTTTTCTCAATAAAGAGAAACTCGATGAACACTGTCCAATGAAATTATTTTCACAAGAATATCTGCACGAAGAGTACAAAAGCAGTTAAAACTGTGCTGAAAACAATTCCACTAAACAGAGCCTATTGATATGCCCTTCATGAAGAAAAATCTCATTTATTCAATAGAGTAATATAAATACGGCGTATGACAATCGAGCCTCAATAAAAAGTAACAGTCACCGAATAACTGTTTTAAATCATTCTTATCACCAAAATCTCCATATCTATTCTTATGCAGAAAAAAATTTGCATCGAATAAGTCGAATGTTAATAAATCCAACAAAAATATTTATACTCTTTTAGAGCAAAAACTGAGTTTTTCATCTTTCAAAAATTTTCCACATATTTCTTATTACTTCAGTAACACAGAAATAAAATACTGTATTCGTGATCAGGACACGTTATTCTATTGGTTAGGGAAGAGCATAAACGGAAAAAAGAAATATTTTTTCAAATGACAAGAGGATATTCCACGCACAGAAATTTGGTTTCTGACAAAATACAAAATGACTCTGAAAAAGAATCAAATTTCATATTTATTTTTTGTCTGATACAGAGTCATGCACCAATCTAAATGCAAGCACGGTTATTAGGGATATTTATTGCAGTGCCCTAGATTTTTGGTAGCATCTCTCGATAGGTTCGAAAGTGTTCTAAATAAAATTCTCAGTTAGGCAATGTCATAACATGTTATTTAATTGATAATATTGAGTTAAACCTTGATTCATAAAGAAATATTAGATTAAAAGTAGAGAAAATTCTTTACTTTTGATATAAAACAGAAATAGTTTAATTTAATAAAGTATAAAAATTAAATAAGCTAAATTTATTAAACTTTAACAGAAAAATGACACTCCTTAATGTAAACCAAATACAAGAGACATACTCTTCATCTAGAATATTACCTGAAAGGTTGAAAATGAATTTTATGCCACATGAGTTGAAGTGAATCCGAAAAATGCGAAATTTTTTATGTTATTTATCGTTTTATTATAAAAAAAAATAGTTTACAGGATGAGATATTAAATTTAACTTTCATGAATATTTTCCGAATAAAATAAAATTGATCGAGTAGAATATTATCATATATAGACATTAAAATCCTTTTTTGATTTAGCTGCTTTTTTAAGTTTGTCTTGACCTTTTTGAGACAGATTACAATCATCTATCCACAGTTTCTTTAATGATTGATTGTTATTAAACATATTAATAAATGAATGAACACTTGAATCAGTCAGTAACTTGTTTTCAGTAAATGATAATGCTTCAAGAATTCGATTTTCATATTGAAGTGCAATGGCTAATTTTTGAACTCCTTTATCACTTATATTGTTTCTGGATAGTGTTAAATGAGTCAACATTTTATTGGTTTCTAACATTTTAGCAAGACTTTCTGCACCTTCATCTGTTATTCCATTATTTGATAAATCAAGTTTTTTAAGATTATTTTCATTATTTAAAAGTGCATTGCTCAAAGCGTGAACACCCATATCACCTACATCATTATTCCAGAGGGATAGTTGTTCTAAAGTGTTATTATGAGACAATGCAAGAGCTAAAATTAAGGCACCATTTGATGTTATTTCGCAGTTTATTAACTGAAGTGTTGTACATTGTTTGAAGTTAATGGCTTGATTAGTAACAATTTCAATGTCTTCGTCGTTCATTATGTAGTCAGTCAAATCGATCTTTGATTGATGGTTGGATTGAACAATAATCTTCTCGAGTTCTTCGTTTCGATATTGAACAGGTTCTAAAATAAATATTGAAAATCTAGACAAGTAATATTTCTCTTTATTCAACAATTAAATTAATTCATCCTTATTATTATTCTGTCGTCACGATTGAGTGGTTATGTTGCTTGGTACCCACCCACAAGGTACTGTGTTCAAACCTCAGCAAGATCTTCCATAGAATGATCTTGAACAAATCACTAACGGCTAAATTGTCTCAAATGAGTCATTCTGCATATGGAAAACTAGTAGTAATAATCGCGGCCAGTCCCAACGAGCCTCTTTTCTATTGTTTGGTAAAATTTGACAAATCTCAACTCACCCTCACATGCATCACATGTGTTTTCGATTTTGGGATGATCTGAAACATCTGAGATACGTGGGGAATAATCATCTTTATGTTCTTCTGTTTGATAAGTTAGCACTGGTGAAGAACGAGAATGTCGAATGTAAGTTATTAACATGTGGGAACAGAGACTGATATACATAAACCAGATGATACCACGAAGAAACGGCACGTTCGTAAGACATAGAAGAATAGCAAGCGCAATGGCGGTTGTTAATGCCAAAACTGCGTTTGTTAGTAAGAAGGATGTATGATCGATTCGATGGATAATTATGCGAAGAGATGTTAAGCATTCAACAGTGACGTTAGCTATAATGTCAGATGCATCTTGCCGCAAATCACTGACTGTATTAGTAATTGTGATTAAAGTAGCGCCAATGTCCTGTGCCACATCATCAACAGTATTTTGTACTCTGGTTACCGTTCCACCCATATTTTATAAAGCAGAGAAACGAAGCGTTTTTTCTAAAACAATGGATATTTTATTGTGTATACACTTATGAACAATGATTTGTGAGCTGTGATTTGTAAGAAGTCTTCTCTTATTATCGTTGCTTACCAGCTAAATGATTTAGATGAATAAAGGCTAGTTAGATATCGTCCATTTCAAAGCATTTTTTAGTCTAAAAATCATTTTAAAATAGGCAATTTTAACAAACCTCTATCGAAAAAAAATTTACGACACAAAATAGTGAATAATTCTTGTGTTTACTGACGTCTTTTCTTCAAGGAACGTGACACTGATTGCTTTTTTTGTCTATTCTACTTCATCATTGCCTCAAAAACATAAAGAAAAAAATGAATCATTCCTTCGAAAGTATCGAAATGCCATTGAAAAAAGACATCGAGTATTGCACAACATTCATAAGACATTTTTCTTATTCAATGATGCTAAGATTTTATTTTATACTATACTTTTACAAAGACAGTTGAGTGTGTCGATTGAGACAGAAGGTAAAATCCAAACACATTTTACTTTTTTTTTTTTGTCAATTTTACATTAAAATGTCAACATTACTCAATGTAATTAGAAGTGAAATGACTCATAGCTACAAGCATAAAAATCTGTTATAATTTTACTGTTTGCTTCTTGTATTGATAATTTTTTTTCAAAGAGATCATCTAGTTTATTTTTGGATTTTTGGATTATTAATAAATTAGACGCTAATTGTCACTCACTTTCAAAGACAAATAGACTAAATATATCGACGAACAAAATTCTGTTTTTTTATTAATTATTAAAAAGCACATTGACTGTTACTCTCTTCTAATACAAGATCGATTATCGAAAAACAAGAAGTGACGATTGATTTGTTGTATGATTTAAAGAATAGATCAATTGTTGTTCTTTAATTTACAAAAGAAAATGTTCAGCATAAAAAGTTAAAAAACAAATTGTGTCTTTGATGTCATTGTACGACTATGTTTAATCAAAAATAATGAAAGAGATTACATTCATTAAAATAAAATGCACCATCTTTTGATAAAAAACGAGTTTCAATTAAGCAGATATTTAAAATTATGAACAGGGTAATTTATTCTGTGTCACTCATTGCTAAGGTGGTGATATTGTAGTCTGTTTCGAACAGCATCATTTTTAGAAAAATAACCCTTTTTTATTCAACTAGTACCAGAGATTGAATCGAATCGACTTTTGTTGGTTTGATTCGATCTAACCTAGGTTTCATCTACTGTCTAGAAGAAAAAACTTCTAAACCTCATCACATTCACAGCTGTGTCGTAAGATATTGTGTTCAATGCACAACTTTTTAACCGAAATGCTCATTTACATTTGTCTTTCAACATACTGCTGAGAAATGTTCACTCTGTATATTTACTCTTATTTCCTTATGTTCATTTATTGAAAAGAAAATTTGAGTTGAATGAAAATATCTTCAATCTACAAGTACCAAAAATCTACACTTCTTTTTTGTTACTTTTGTAGTATTATGTTTGAAATCATTTTTCCTGTGGGAAAAATTTTTTAAAAAGCAAAATATAGATTTTCATAGAGCTTGAAATTCTCTATCGTTCTAGATAAGTGTTTCTGAAGATTGTAATAGTACCAGCAGGTTTTCCCCACATTTCTCTTTCTAATGGTGATATCAAATATAAAAGGATAAATTAAGTAAAATTCAGTTTATTATCATTACTTTTTCTGCTTCGTAATAATCTTTATTTATTAAAAAAATTTTTACATTAATTAATGTTTCACAAGAAACAGGTTAGTAATGAAAATAATGCATAACGGTAGTTTTGTTACTTCATAACTATATTTATTACATGAAAAAAAAACAAAGAATCAGTTGGTTTTTTCCTAGCCTTCTTTAATCACTCCAATAATATACACTAATGAGAAAAATATAATAATGTTTTGATTTTTTTTTGCATTACAAGCCGGTTAAAATCACTGATAAGAATATAGATATAAACAAACAGGTAAATAGTCACATGCTTTTTTTAATACGTGTTTTATCATTCATGACTAACGGTAGGAAGTAAAGGTAAAATATGATTATTTATTGCAGTAATATTTATATTTTATTTTTATTCAGACACAATATTGGCGTAGACGTGCTTAATAACACCAATTTCTTTTATATTTTTTTTTGTATACATATAAGACTAATGTTTTCGATTTGTCATCAACATTTGCTTATGTTTTATCATATCAGATACAGAATATCATAAGTGGTATGTGGACATATCATATGTTATCAGCGAAATCCAAGATGGGTATATATTCAATTACAAATCAATTTTATAAGACATCTTTCTCATTGACTTTGTAGTCAGAGGTAAAAGTCTATCAACTGATCATTTTTCATGTAAAAAATTCCATAAAATCTCTGGTGTTTTTTTTAAATTTCTGATTATCATGTCAATTCTTGATGATAGTCTATAACGTACATAAATTACAGAATAGTTCAAAATTTCGAAAAAATCTAGACCAAATCTTCAGTAATATTTCTCTTAAGTTTTCTAATCTAATTTTTATAGATATTTCAATTTAGACTATGTAAGAAGAGTTATAATAAGAATTGAAATATTTATGAAAAGCAGATTAGAAAATCTAAGAGAAATAATGTTGAAGATATCTGCTAAAATTTTTTATAAATTTTGAATTAGATGATAATTTGTGTATGTCATGAATTCTAATTGTCCTAATCAGTATTATTTTGGATTGATGGTTGATTGTCATCGTTGCTTCGCTACTAAAGTCACATTATATCTAGTCATATTAGTTCACTTTATTTTAAATGAAGAGATTTTTTTGTATCACAGAGTCATATGAAGAAGATCTTTTTGAAATGGAAAGCAATGACGTAGTTGCTAATTTTAGGTAGTAACACGCAGTTTGGTAAAGGGATAGTCATAAAAATTGTTTTGTCACCACTGTTTATAACTATTTATGTATTAAAATTGATAGAATAAATGATCCAAATATATGTAGGCCGAATGTTAACTTTAGATGAAACAGATTTTACCACAAATTGTTCGTTGTTTTTTAGTTTTCATACAGTGTGGTATAAGGTTTCGAAGTATCATGTACACTTTCAAAAAGAAAAGAGATCTTGAAAATACTAAAAGCCAAAATCCAGAGAACAGTAGCAATCCAAAGAGTATAACGAAGATTTTGAAACTTGACAATAAAGAATCGACTATTTTTCATTTTATTGGATTGTATAGGGCACGACCGACTGTAAGTTGAATTACTCGATCCATGAAGACGTTCCCTATCTTTTCTAATTATATGCTACGAATTAGAGAAGTTTTAGCTGCTTTCATCTATTTCTTATGAACTAGTTCGTGATCCAGTTAAAAGCTACTCAAAGTCTGTTCATTGAAATAATAATAATAATAATAATGATTATAATAAAAAAACGTTTCCAATTGAAAAAAGAACGACTTGTTAAAAGGTTAAAATACTTGATTATGATCAAGCGAATTTATGAACAACCCTGCTTTCATTGTATACTCCGTGAAAATTTTTCCAACAATGCTGATATAAGAAGAATAGGTTTGCGTTCTTTGAGTCACTACTTTTTCTTATTCTTTCTTTCGTGTTATCCAGGTCGAAAAATTAGATAGTAAGGTCACTTACAGATTCTTCTATGATCCTACAAAATTTTATAGTATATTTTCATCTTTTTTCACAACGATTTATTTATATATGCTTACATACTTAAGCATGTAATGTATTATCGGTCTCCTGAATTTTTGTACCGACATTTCTATCCTTATACCTTTTACTTAGTCTTATCGGTGTATGTTTATATTATTTCTTTACAGATTCTATTCTATAAAAAAGAACACCTATAACATCATAAACAATCAGACACGAATTATTCATTTGGTTTCTGTTTTTTAATCCTTGCAAGATTTTTTGTGACATTTTACAACAATTGGAATCTAATATAATTGTGAAAAAAAAAGCAAACACACACGGTATTATCCAATCTTGTACCATTTAACGTATTATTTTTCGATCTGGATATAACATTTATCCTGACACATTCGTTACGTTTTGCTTTTATTCGTTCAATTGACAACAATGAGTGAATGTGAGAATTTACGAATTGGTCAAGAATTTCTCGCTAGTCACAAATGGCCAATGGCCTTGCGTGGCACAAATCATGATCGATGCTATTGCAATCGATGTTATTCGTCTTCTAATCCAGATACATATTTTGTTGGTGGTCATAAATATGTAATTCCACGTGAATGGACTCGTTTTGGCGTAAGCATTGATGAGCCATTTGTTAACCATCACAATGTATGGAAAACATGGGCAAACTGTTATCATGGTACTAGTATTGAAAATGCTAAATCCATAGTTCAACATCGTCAATTATTGTTACCTTGTGATATTACATTGGATGGTAAAAAGCTACAAATACGAGAAGGTCATATTCCAGGAGAATATTACTTCTTTACAACGCCATCGATAAAATATGCTAGTCTTGATTTTTATTCGCATACGTACGACTTTAAATCTCCGACAAATAATAAACATTATAAAATCAAAGTAGTTCTTCAATGTAAACAAAAGTCAGATTCATTCATTATTCAACCTGAGACTATAGGTGCTCGTAGACAAAAACGGACAATATGTCCTCATATACCAAATGATCAAATAGAATGGAAGACACAACAACGCTCATCAATTATGCCATACGGATTAATGCTTCATATTGAGAATGACACAAACAATAATAATGGCGATGAGTTTAAGAAAACGAAAAACTTTCAAAAAATCATTTGCCCTCATTGCTTCAAAGCAAATGTTTGGAAAAATAACTGTTACATAGAAGGTCACGTTATCACTTGTGTATATGAGAATTGTAAAAAAAAATTTCAACAAATCAACTGTCCCCACTGTTCTCGTTCACTTGTACGAAAAGGCACAAATTATAAAGAGGAAACAACTATTACTTGTTCATATGGAACTTGCAAGAAATTGTTTCAACAACTTAATTGTCCCCATTGTTCTGGCTCTATCACGCGGAAAGATACCGATTATAAAAAAGGAACGTTAATTACTTGTCCATATGAAACTTGTAAAAAAATTATTTTAAAAGATTAGGAATAAAAATCTATGCTATCTTCAATAAACTAATACTAATTTGTAACATCAAATAGAAAACTTAGAATTTTGTTGAAGATATTTCATATTTTTAAGAGAAGAACCATCAGATTTGTAATCGGAATACGATATGACTGTGTCACTTGGTACTAGTAAAAAATCTCTATGGATTCGAATTTCAGTGTGATTTTTCACTAAATACATGTTTCTACTAGAATGAAGCTGAAACCATGCATATTCCAGTTATTTGCGAGGTATATTTTGACATATGCTTAACAAAATTGTAAAAAGTTTCCCATAGATAAATGCTAAAATCCATATATATTTATTCTTAAAGATTTTGTAAAGTATGAAAATCTGTAAAAGAATCACTAAGACATAAGCTTACATCATACTCCGTACATTGATAACGTGTGCACATCTTTTCTTTTTGGACATCTCACAGTGTTGCTGCAGATAACGCATTTTCTCCTAAGTGCTAATTAGGTGTCTGTAGCTGGAATCAGCAAGAGAAAGTGTCTTACAATTGACATATGAACGCATTAATATATGGTTATCGTGTTATTAATTCAGATACAATATAAGAACAATAATGGAGAAAACGTGGAAGACGACAGATTTGCTGATTTCTTGCACAAATATTGCCACCACAATAAGGTATCATATATGATACTCTCGTAGCCAACCGGTTAATCTTCTAGATTGAATATTTAAATGTTGATCTTGACGCGGACTTTCTACTTATATATGATGGTGCCTAATTGAAGACCAAATATCTAAGCCAGACCGTTCGATTTTATATGAATTTTACGATAGAGTTATAAATGATCTCTAAACTAGCCGACAATTGTGAACCACATATTAACTCGAAGGCACCACTTTTTTTCTAATATTTTTTTACCATTTTATAGAGAATCAAAAGCTATATAACATATAAAAAATTCACAATGGTCCGATTTGTTTTCGAAAAATATCAGCAAATATACTGTTAAAAATCGCATGTCATAAACTCAAAAATTGTGTCAGTTTTCAACCATCTTGATCTAAATTGTCACATTAAAAGGATGATACATAATATTTTAAATAGCTCATTTTGTTCAGCTTCTGATTCTCTAAAAGTACATTCAAATGAGCTAAGAATTTGAATTTGGTGGTTTTCGATGATGCTGAACAAGATGAGAATTTCAAATCAAAAATCAAAATTTTATGCAGTGCCTTGATTACTCGGTCGTTATATGGGCGCTCTCTTAATGCATCAAATTGTGCGCTTGTCATGCATAAAAACATTATTTGTTTTCAACATATCTGGTCGAGTTACTTTTAATAAGTGCATCTTGCATCTACTACGATAAATTTGTTTTTTCACGATCGATAGAAATTACAGTTATATTCTGTTTCTAAATGACAAAAAAATAAAAAACAATTTTCTTCTTAGTATATTTGGATTACTAACCTTCATTACAGTGATTATTTCATATTGATTTTAGAGAAAGAACAGTTTTATTAAACAATTATTTAGTAGATTCATATAAATTAGTCTTTTTGTTTCTGTCTATCTTTTGGAGATTTTAAAAATGAAACTAATGGAAATAAGTTTCGAATAGCATCTGATTGGTTATCTGCAGGTACAATAGTTCGTAATATTTCAATTTTTGAACAATTATCTCGTGTTTGTTGTTGATCTTGAGTAGCTATCGTTAATAATGGTTCATAGCGCATCACTAATTCGACACAAAAGTTGTTTAGCATAGTCGACATGTATATCTTGTAAAATAAGTGTAGTTAAATGAGTAAATTCAGGAACATTTGTCATTGTCGTTGTTTTGTTTTGTTGTTCGAATTGATTAATTATTTCAAGTGTACCAAGATGAGGTAGAGCTCGAGCAATACGTTCAAAAAAAAATACTTTCAAACGGTTGTACATCATCGAATAGTAATAATATTGTGACATTTGAAAATGTATTATTGGTATTGAAGAGTGGAAATCGATTCGAAATGGAATAGAGAAGATTTGACATTGACCATAATGATTATTAAAATAATCGAGTACACAATCAACAGATTGTTCTAGTTTAGTAAAACTTTGACGAAGTGCGTAAATTTCTATATCAGGAGCATTTTTTAAGATTGAACGAATGTGAAACTTAAATTGAGATAAATGAGGCATATATGAAATAATGTCTTTCTCTAAATCGATTCCATCAATAAAGTGATCTGGTCCAACTGTACCTACACCGATAGCTAACAACAATGTCAAATGTTCTACATTTGACAAACGTTGCAAAAGTGGAATAATGCATTCTTCATAGTGAAAAATATTACGATAAGCTGTTAATGTTAAGTCTTTCAGATTCGGACAAGATATCTAAATGAGAAAAATCAAATGTAGTTTTAAATTAAAAGGCATCACTTACTAATGGTATTTCGGATATAATATTAATTGGGTTTAGGCAAACATACACTAAAGTCACAGTGAATGAGTACAATTGTTTCCCCAATTGCTTTAGAAGACGAACGCAATCATCAAAATGACGTAATGTTAAACGGAGATGAGTCAGACGAAATGTTGATTCATAAAAATAACTCATCATCATCAAGCTCAAACGAGATAATGGAGCGCAAAAGTGTTGAATGACGAAACGAAGATAATATTTTATTAGCAGGAGTATCATCAAAACGAAAAAGTTCAGGTATGATTGAGCAAAGAGATTGATGGCGTAACATACTGTAAATGTTATTACCTAAAAAAATATAAATAGCAGTCTTAAAAACAAATAGTTTTCGAGTTAGCCTTCCAATTTCGATGAAGCTTAAATTAACATGTACTTTTTCGTGTTCTTTACGGTTAGAGTTATGATGCAAAATGCTTTGCAGTGACAGACAGATAAAACTACAATAAGTTTTCCGGATGTTAGTGCAAACTGTGAGATATACTTAAGACTAACAAGGTAATATTTTCGACTAAATAATCTTTTTTTATATCCTATGCTATAGACATTTTACTCGACGTTTTAGCCTTTAGTATTGTAGGCACTAACAGATCGAATAAAGGTATGTGAAGCTAAGATTTTATTCACAGAGCCCTGAAAATTTCAGCTCAAGAGTATTTTTTTCGAGACATTAGAGTTTCAAAAACAGGAAGTCCTAGAATCTTTCGTCGAATATAAATGACTTTCACAACTACAATGTATTGAGAAGAAAACGTTCTTTAACGCTGAAATTTTTAAGACATTTAATGCATAAATGGTTTTATGAACAAAATCTTAGATCCGCATACCTTCATTCGATTTGTTAGTACCTAGAATGTTAGAGGGTAAAATTTTAATGACAGAAAATAGAAGACCAAAGGAGACGAAGATGTTTTTTCGTAAGTAGTTTATGAATTTATACTCGTAATTAACATCAACCAAAATATGCTAGTCAAAATTCTTAAATCATAGCATAACAGTTTTTTTATCACTTTCTAAAACAGAAAATCAACGAAATAAAATTTAAATACAAATCTCAAAAATACATTTAATAATATCTTACCTAGTTTGAAAGATGTGCCCGTTTCAGGACATTGTTTACCGATCATTATTCTCAAATGTGTCAAATTTGGAAGAGTTCCGTTACAATTTTCTATAGCAAAAGTAACAATAAGTGTCAATGATTGAATATTATTGTAAATTCGAGGCATAACATGCAAATAAAACCTTTCGAGAAATAATTCATATGGAGATTGAATATAATCAGAAGTTAAATCGATTGAATTGGATTTCTCAAGTACAAGCTGTTCCAAACGACTATTTCCAGTACCAATAATGGAGCAAAATAATAAGACTTGTGATGTGACTTTATTCATGATAATTAATATCAATTCATCAGGTAGATCAAGCAATTTGATAACACCTTCTGTGAAAAAAGAGTAAAAAATAAGTAAGACCTTTGAATAATTTCATACTCATGCTTGATAAACAATTCGTTATGAACATAATACCTCCATCTGAAACACAAACAGGTATGTATATGTATATTTATATGAGAAAATTTGTGCATGACGAACATTGTCCATATAAAAACCAATCATTAATGATTAATCATTTAGATAAAGATGGAGATAAGCTACATGCATTTTTACGTACATAAACAAAATCGTCATGATATAGAATGTATGAATAAAAAATCAAAAGGGAGCGTTCGATGACATTCATGTATGGAAGCTTTTATTATATTCTTTTCGAATCAATCCAAATGTATTGTAAAAATGAAGCGACCATTAAAAGTCAAAATGGGCCCTATCAGTGTCGTATTTTATCATAGCAAGTGACCAAAAGCTATTTCCATTAAATTTAGGTGGCCTGACTTATTCCACACTGTTGTCAATTCGTTTTATCTATCCTTGTTTTATCCATCACTGAGCAAATATGTCTATCTCAACCAAGTAAGAGAACTGTATTCTTGGTTCAATAAAGGCTTACACAGCATCCCGTATGATATTGCCGAATACAACTTATATTACCACAATTTTCTTTACTGATTCGGTGGTGTATAAATTTTTCTTGTCTGGTTGGAATTTATTAGAGAAGTGCAAGTGAATTGTTTCCTGTTGCTTCTCTCTTATGCT
The DNA here is from genome assembly GCA_022393335.1 of Macrotrachela quadricornifera. NCBI lineage: Eukaryota > Metazoa > Rotifera > Eurotatoria > Philodinida > Philodinidae > Macrotrachela > Macrotrachela quadricornifera. The sequence goes on along the minus strand of JAJEKB010021741.1, from coordinate 822,184 downwards.
ATCTCGGTACGATGATGTACCGGCACTGCATAACGTCACTAACAGAAAATACATTGATCTGTAGATCAGATAACGTACAAAATTCGTTTGCATCTTGCCATTTTCCTACAAGAGAACTACTATAGTATGAGATATATGTTACAATGAGAAAAAATTGAACATACACTTATTTACGTATTCATGAACCGATATCAACTGACACTAGAACAAAATATTTCCTTGCTCAAATACAACAACAATGAGTTTTGACATGAAAGCCATTGGAAATGCACTAGAGAGGATAAAGTCGTGATAACATTAATGAATAATATATGATGTACTAGTGAATAGTCATTACCATGTGTTCTATCATTTTCGAAATAGTGTTTATTTAACTTGATCATAATATCGATCTATACAGAATCACACACACTAATCTAAGTAAGAGATTCTTCGTATTTAAGAATAGTACACAATATTTCATAGTGTCCATGTTCATGACATAACTTTTGTTAATAAACAATATATCTTGTTGGATTAATGAATGACCACGTTAAGAAATAATCTCCATTTTCTTTTCATGAAAAACTATATGTATACATCAAATTTATGTTCACTTCTTTAGGTAGGTAGTTTATACTTCTTCTTTATTCAATAAAAAGATTGATTTTGAAAAAGAAAAAGTTGACACTATTCGATTATGTCGTATAGCAGATACAAAAGTCAGTCTATTTTTCAATTGAACATTTCATGTTATATTTATCGTCGTCAGAGGAGTAAAAACGCTTCGACCTGTTATTTTATCATCAATCCAGCCACCCACGTATTTAGTGCCATTAGCAAAGTGATATATACCTCGTCCCTGAACATTATCATCTTTGAAATATCCCTCATATTTCGCGCCATCGGACCAAGTGTAGACACCATCACCACTTCTCATATTATCGAGCCAATCACCTGTGTATTTTTCTCCAGTGGTCCAAGTCATAACGCCTTTACCTGTTCGACTACCATCGATCCAATCACCTATGTATTTGTGCCCATCAGCAAAGTAATACGTGCCTCGTCCGTGCATTTTGCCACGTCTGAATTGCCCTTCATATTTGTCATCTGCCCACGTCGTATTTGATCCCCAAGTGTGCACACCTTGACCGGTTCTATCATCATCGACCCAATCACCTATGTACTTGTAACCATTGGCAAAGTCATATGTGCCTCGCCCATGGAAAGCACCATCTTTGAATTGTCCCTCGTATTTGTTGCCATTAGGTTCAGTAAATATTCCTTGTCCCGTTCTGCTGTTATTGACGAAATCACCAACATATTTGTTACCATTAGCAAAATAAAATGTGCCTCTACCATGCTTGTTATCATCTTTAAATTGTCCATCGTATTTATCGCCATTGGGCCATGTATATATACCTTGACCTACTTTACTGCCGTTGAACCAATGACCTACATATCTCTCACCATTAGCCAAAGTCATCACACCGTTACCCGTTCTATTATCATCAACCCAATTACCTACATATTTATTGCCATTAGCGGAGAAATATGTGCCTCGACCATGCCTGTTACCGTTTTTAAATTGTCCTTCGTATATGGTGCCAGTGGACCAGATGAATACACCTTTACCTGTTCTCTGGTCGTTGATCCAATCACCTGTATATTTATTACCATTGGCAAAGTAATATGTGCCTTTCCCGTGAAAATTGTCGTTCTTGAATTGTCCCTCGTATCTACTGCCACTGGGCCAAGTGTAGATACCTACACCTGTTTTGCTGTCGTTAACAAAATCACCGATAAATTTTTCGCCATTGGCAAAGAAATATGTGCCTCGACCATACTTGCGACCATTTTTAAACTGCCCTTCATATTTACTTCCACTGGGCCAGGTGTAAATACCTTCACCTGTTTTGCTGCCATTGACGAAATCACCTACATATTTGTTACCATTAGCAAAGTAAAACGTGCCTCGACCATGCATGTTACCATCTTTGACTTGTCCCTCATATTTATCTCCATTGGATAAATGGAGAATAACTTGATTTACTATTAAAATAAAAGTCTTGTTAACGCATTCAAATACAGTCACAAGCTTGAATTTATACAGATATATATCCAATTATCTTGTAAAAATAAAAATGAAACAGGCGATAAAAGATAGTAGATCACAAAAATTGAATAAATGTTACATCTAAGGAAATATACATATTTCCTCAACTCACTGATGTTTTAACTAAAGGGGTGCAGACAAAATCATTTCGAAAATTGTATATGGTACTTTTATAGTATGCTCGTTTTTATTCAATAACTTTCTGTTCACATTTCGATGCAAGCAACATGCCCATATTATGCAGAAATAGATTATTCGTCACTTAAATGAGAGGCATATAAAGATAAATAGAGTGTTTGAGGAAATTGCCACAAAATGAGTACAGTCAAAATTTGAGCAAAACTTTTTATCATTTATTATTTTTGAAATAATAAAAATTTTCAAGGTTTATGTTTAAGTTATCCAATATGCAAATCTTAATAGAGAAGTTTAGAGACATTTGACCATACTTTACTATTTATATCTTTAGTTGTATAATCATATCGTATATAACTGTATGAGTTTTTTTATGAAGAAAGACATAAAAAAACCTTTTCTAACAAATTCAAAGTTTATGAAGAATTATGATCAAGACACCTGTACATGTATGTAGATAAATGAAGTTTAATTGAAATATAACTATTTTCGGTTGATTATAAACTTAATAAATTTACAAGGTCGAAATACAATGATTAAAATTTTCAACAGTAGTTCCTAAAGATTCTATAATTTAAAAAAAGAGCGTGAGCTATTATTTAAAATAAATTTTTGAATTAGGTACGGTTCATTGTAGTAATGAGTTATAATTACGTATATTTTTATTGTAGGGCACTCAGTTTTAAGATCGAGATAAGTCGTTTCACTTCGTTAAGATATATGCTTAGTCACAAATTCAAGTTATCTTATACGATTACTCAACTTGTCTCACATGATACATTAGCGAGAGAAATTTTAATGTCATTTATTGTAATAACTACGCAGATGATCTAAGCTTTCTAAAAATTAATATGAATAAATTTTCAATACCGTGATCTTCTTTTTAAATTACGTAGATAATCGATAGAAGTCTGAAAAATTATATGCAAAAAAAATCGTATTCTTTTCTCTCTATTTCAGATAATTTGATCGTAACATTCAAAAATTCGGGCTTAGATGACCAATGTTCAAGTTTGAACACTTAACAACTATTCATTTCTATGATGAATCTTTAGTTGCTTGCATTAATGCACTATTTAAAATACAGCTAAATTGTTTTCAGTTTAAAAAAAAGACAGAATGCATTATTTGATAATTTTTTTTCTCATCATCATTATTCTCTGACCTTTTCTAGTGATCGTTGTTGATTCCGTCGTTGTGATTGTTTTAATGCTTTCACTTGAATAGGAATTTGTCAATTCATATTGCTTTTTTCCATACAGTGCTTGAATATTAATCTGGTCCTACAACAGCATTGTAATATGAATCATCAATACTATCTTCCGAAATGAAGCCGTAGTATTTTATGATATTCTTCTGTAAGTTTACCTCATCTACATGGTTGTACTACCTTCAGAACGCTTTACTTTTTCTAATAGCCACAAATGCTAAATTTTTCATATACAGACAACTATTAATCTAACTTCTAATAAACGCACATAATGATCTTATCGTTCTCTTCTTTATATTACTACATAATAAGACACTTTTTTTCTGACCAATTGAATAATCGCTCAAGTTACTTTTTCATATTATACGAAGCATGTTTCCTGATTTTCCTCTCTATCGTCTTGTATATAAATACGACCGAAATTTTTGCAACAGTTCATATGTCGTTTGAAGAAACCGATACAGGAGATAACGCTAGCTTACTCAGTAAAGTGAATTCTTTGGATGAGGATTTTGATAGAATGCACTTTGAATCTAACAGTTCTGACGAAGAAGTTACTGATAACAAGGAAAACTACACAAAAAGTAAAGTAACTATTCTGTAGTTTCGTGAAAGACTTTTCAAGACTTCACTGCTTGGTATCCTAATTGAAAAACTGAAACCTGGTTCAAGACAACAATTAAGAAGTCATTCGAAGGGAAGGATCCAACAGTCAAGAGCAGCAAGCAATGTGGCAACCAAGAAAGTAAAAAGAAAGCTTTCTATTCTGACTGTGATAAAATTTTTTGTCTTGCATGTTTTAATGATGCTATGGAATAAAGGACTCAATAAAGTACTGAAGATAGAACATATGATACTTTATGTTTAACCTCTTGTCAAAGAAAAAAGCAAAAGAAAATGTTTTTATTGTTCAATTTGTTGTAACTTTTCACATTGTAGGAAAGACTATACTTAGTTTATTAATGATAGAGATTTAATTAGTATTGTGAAATTCAGATAGTATAATTTTCTAAGGTTTTCTTCAGTTATTATATATTGATCTCTTGCAGAATTTTATAAGCTTAATACTTTCATATTACCATGTTTTGCATCAACAATCATAAAAGGATCTGTGCGTCGAAAGATATTATTTTTTAAAAATATCCATTATTTATGACTATTCTTGTTTAGTCTCAGAAAATGTAAGTATATAATCAAGTCCATACTAATTGAGTCTTGATGTGCAGAATTGTGTTAGAAAGAATTTTATTTTTATCATTGCTAGTGAAAACATGTGGTTGTTAAGAAGACGCTGTTTTTTTTGGCACGAAGAAGATGAAAAGATAAAACAAAGGAAATATCTTAACAACAGGGAACTGATAATAAAATAGAATAGGATTAGGTCGCATGTGAAACTTTGAAAATAGTTCATAGAATGAGATATGTATCTTCTCGAGATTCTAGGACAGACTCTAGGTGTTTAAAGCGGAGACAAGAGAGAAAAACGAAATATTTCACTAACTTTTTCTGGCAAGATATCTTTTGACTGAATCAATTGATAAAATGGATACATGATTGAGTTGGATTCATATATATGTGGCAAACCAAGGCTATGTCCAATTTGATGTGAAGCAACTAAACTCAAGTTATGACCGATGTTATCATACCTTTGCACTTCAACAATAGACCCGCTAATAGTATCAAAGTGTTTACTTACAAGTCCGACCATGTCTCATTTGAATCAAAATGAATATGTCCACGGTAGTTTTCCCAGGGATAGAAAGCATCAGCTAGAACATCACCACGCCCATCAAATGGATACCCATCTCCATGATCACCATTGACAAAAGTTAAATTAAAATCAACCTTTTCGTTTCCAATCACTTCACGGAAAGTTAATCCAGTATGACTGGCCCACTTTTCAAATGCATCTCCAATATGTCGACGAATTTTTGTTAAGTTATGTAAATGGAAACTGCTGTAATTCAATTTCCACTTGAGTGTACGATTCTTTGGCCTTGAAAAAAATCTGTCTTACTAGATGCTAAGCATTCGCAAAAGAAAATTTGAAGTAGACTTTTTTAAAAATTGTCCCAAAAGGTAAGACTATTCTCACTATTACAGAACACAGAGATTACAAAAAGAAACATTACCAGAGCTTGCTCTTGTCCACAAATGATGATGGAGAATCAGGTAAACTGCATCGTGGTGTATTCATTAGTTTGAGCGTAGCATTATCGAGTTTCTTGGTTACAGGTATATGAAAAGTAGTTTGAAACACTTTCAACATTGATTCTAAGTTTGATTCACAGAGTGAACTGTTACTCTTATTCGGTTTTAAACTAACAAGATTTGCACATCGATTATAACCGAATCGCGTGAGAAATTTATAAGCATCAATATTCGATTTGACTACAATAACATTGGTATGATTTTGTTTATGAATTGTTGTATGCCTCACTGTCGTGAGTTTGCTAACTGAGTTACCATTTACATTAGTAAGCAAAAGAATGAGAAGCGTAAACCGTTGCATCTTTCTGTATATAGTTAAGAATGATGTATGTAAGAAAAAAATGATTTAGACGTAGTGAAAGGCAGCAATCATATGTTTTCTTTCCATTGATATAGAAATAGGTAGAGGATTGATCATGGGATGCATGCAAGCGTGAATGAATAGTTCGATTAAATGATAAGATTTTATTTGGTGTTTTATTACCAATTTTCTTTTTTTATGTAATGAAGAGCAAGAGGTAACATATTCCTATGAATAGAAGTTAACATTTCAATCAATGAAATGAAATCGTTTGATCATATGTTTGTACCAAAAATCGGCGATGAATCACTGCTTTTTCCTATTCAATACCTTTTTTTATTTAAATAATAATAACTGATATTGAACTATAGGGTCTTTTCATGGTCAAATGTGTCGAAACGAACGATACCGTGTTTAGAACTCTTCAGAACATTTACACAGTCACTCAATTTTTGTTTAATTTTAACTATGATTATGAATTCGGTGACTTTCGGAGGGGATTTTGATACAACATATATAAATTATCATCTAGTTATTTGGTTTAACTAGTTGCTAGTCAACTGAACTTGTAGATCCAATATACATATATACTTTAATCTAAGATATAAAACATGATACAACTTATATCAGTCTATTTCAAAGGGTACAATTTTCTTATATTTTCAATTAGAAGCTATAGGGATACTAGGCCATTATAAAACTTGAACAGATGTCATGACTTTTGTGTAAACATTTTAAAAACCTTTTTCTCAATATTCTCAAAGATTTTGGTAGAAATTAGAGTTTCATTCAATATTTATACCCTGATTGATGTTCTACATTTCACTATAAACTAATTTCAATTTCGTTATTACCAGTAAATTCACTCTATTAATCTCAATGAAATAAGTTTTAATTTCGATCGCTGGCTTCATATTATCAAAGACTCAGAATGATGTAAACTTTTATTCAATATGTTATTTAATCAATGGAATTGAGCGCTTTAGTGTTTCGTTTTATGACTATTGATGAGTTAAAACCAAGAACGAGAACAAAATAAAGGGATTACTATGAAAAAAAATGTTTTACTAATGAAGCTAATTCAGCAGTAGCTTCATAAATCGATATTTATAACCTAAGCAAAGGTTCAATCACGAAAGTAACGCAAGGCAGCACGATAAGAGTACAATGTATTTTTTTAACTAGAAGGTTTTACTATTATAAGTACTATCAATGTTGTATTTATGCTTTGAAAAACGCAGGTTTTACGATAATTTGATACCAATTATTAATTCAAAAAGAAAAGAAATTAAATTGACGTTGTTATTGAAAAAATAATCAAAACTATCAATCATTTTTAAGAAACAATATTTAATATCATATTGTATTTTTTGTTGTCGAACAACAGCATTTCTTTGTTGAATACGTATTATACTGTTGTACATAATTGATAGGTATCCATATTACTTGAAGTGATTGAATCAACATTATCTTATATATGACAGTATTCTGGATATAGACTTTGTTGATTTTTAAAAAAACCAAATCGTCATTTTCGAATAATTTAATATTACTATACATCATGAATCTTTTCAAATATTTCAAAGAATCAAAATTATATCATTATATAATGAATGCTATAGAGAAAACTCATCGTGCAATTTATGATTTAATCCTTGAACACGATTATTGAGTAACGCGCACAGTATTTATTTAACTATATATGTTTATCTTCATTCTGGTTTTATACTCAATTCGATAATTATATCACAATTTCAATGAATAATCTCGTTAACTAGAGCCTCCAGTATTATCATATGCTTTTAATCTTATCTCCTTTCTTTTTTTTTGATTTACTAATTGGTACACAATTATTATGCCGGATATTTTTCTTTTCCTTTTTATCACTTATATCTCTTTAAATTTTTGTAATACATGCCTGTTTTAAAGTATAAATACAATGTTGATTTCATTTATGATACTAAAAGCTTTCAATTAAAATGATGCATCGAATTTTTATCGTGTTGTCTTGTATTATCTTTGGGATTAATACAAATGGAAGTTCGATTAAGTTATCAAAATCGATTGACAAAGATGCTATTGGATTAGTTTCATTAATAGAACAATATTGGTCATTAAAACCTGCTATAGTTCTAGATCATGCTCCGTTATCAATGTGTAAATGGATAGATGATTGTTGTGACGTTAATGATCGATCACAAGCTATATCATTTATGAATTCATTAATGCTTGGGAATCATTTTGATTTCACTTCTCCTGAAGTTTTCAATATATATGTGCTAGTTCAACTGTACGAAATAAAGCAGATCAATCTTGTCCATCATTACAATATTTAATGTCCTCACCATCAGTGGATATAGATGATCCTATTATAGAACAGTATCTCGGTATAACGATGAAGTACTCTAAAACAATTCATATACTACTAAGCGGTGTTCTATTACATTGTAATAGTTATGAAAATCATGCTTTTTATTGTTCATCGAATAAAAAACTATTGCGATCATGTGTTAAGAAAATTCTTCAAACATTACATGATCGAATTGATTACAAAGATTATTATGAATCTATATTAGAAATAAAACAAAATTTTACTGATCTTAATCAAGAATTGGCTTCTCTTTTTATCAAGAATATAAAAACAGATTGAAATTTTTATGTGCGTATATTGTATTCATTCATATTTCTAAAGAATTTAATCTAAAATTTCTTTGAATAAAAGATTCTAAAGATGTTCAAGTAAAAAAGCTTTTCATAAATCATCTTCAAATTTATTATTATTAGTAGCAGTCACTATTAGTAATGTTTTATATATGTATTTGTACATGTGATTAAGAATTCTAACAGAAAACCGTTGTTGTAATGGGCTATGATAAAATAAGTGCCTATAATAAATTAATACACACGGTATTTGGCTTCCTGATGTAACAAACTCTCGTTCACATACAGAGTATATAACTTCTATACTTTCTTTTTTGTATAAATTCTTGAATTCTTTTCTAAAGCAAAGATAAATAAATAATTTTACTTAATATAATTAAACAAATGTATATATTGTGACACTTTCAATAGAAACATTGTTATTTTATATTTGTCTACTGATTTTTAAAAACGTCTTATATCACCTCGGAGGTGTTTTTAAGGATTAGTTTTCGGTGAATAAAATATCTTAAAGATATGTGCAATTGAAAAACTGTTTCTACAAAGATAGTATAACATTTAGTATTGAAACTAATAGTTCAATACTTGGCCAAGAATTACTTCATTATAAAACTTAAGAATTGATTTATTTTATTATATATCCTTGTCTCAAACCATAAGAATAAGAAAAACAGTCAATACCGTACGGTCGATAAAAGTCAATAAACCGATAAAAAAACGTTGATTTTGCGGAAATCGACATTTTTCGTATACGAATACCAGAAAATAATATAGGTACGAATATATTAAGGGACATTTTATCGGACACCGTTTACGATCCATTTTTAATCGATTTTCTAAATTTTCAGTGGTGAGTTTATGGAACATATCGAGTAATTGTTTACGCGATGTTCTCTATTTCTATAAAAAGTCAACGAACGATATTTCAAAATTAATTTTAACATCAAAATAAATAGTAAAAGTATTTAAATAAATAAATATTTTTTTTCTTTATTTAGATTCAAATCATTGTTAGGATATAGGACATTCTTTTTTCATGTCGTTCACGAGTGGTGGTTTATTCCATTATTTTTCTGAACACTATTCTTTTGTCCGTGTTATTTTCCGAGGATTTTTCATGATATTTGGCAGTAAGTATTTACTGAAATGGATTTTATTTTTTATTTTTTTTATTCTCTAATATCGAATGAGATGGTACTGGCTAATCTGATTGTAGGCCGTATATGGTACCATCCGACTACTTTAAGTGATAAAAAAAAATTAAAGTTCTCTGCTATATTATGGAAACAGCATGATAAAAAACGGATCTAGCCATCGAATTAGATTAATCAGTGCTATATATATTATCTATTTAAACGATATAGAAATCAATAAAAAATTCTAATAATACCGACAATTAATTAATAAAATTGTAATATTAGAACGAATGTATGATACTGATTGGAACAATCTTCAGTCAATCTCGCCTGCCGGGGAAGTTTCTGAACTTTCACAGGAACCTGTAACTGTTTAAAACAGCTGTAGGAGGTGACCCTGGGCTGCCAGTAGCCACCCATCTGACCTTCAGACTAACAATCTGTCGGTTGGACATTAAATCTATTTTGCTCAAGAAAAGATTGTTAAGCGCGCGAATGTACATTGCTCGTTAAGCTTTTTCGTCGCACCCCGCACACTAAAACAAAAAATGTGTCCCATTTTGTAACACAATGTACGACACATTCTGAAAGCATGGTTCAAATCTACCATATGGCAAATTTTGAATTTTTTTCTCAAAAGCATGTGATTCATATCTTTTTCGATTTAACTATTGTCACGTTGAAAATTCAAGAAGGTTAGATTGTAGAATCTGTCCATCCTTGAAATGATCCGATCTCCATCAAACCACTTAATGGTAATTCTCTCTCGATCATTGGTTGAGTATGGCGTATTTTCAACAAATAAATAATCGAGAAATAACTGTAAAAAAATAACTAATACAAAAATATACAAGTTTTGCACGTTCAATCATGTTGTTTATATATAGCCGTATGTTTGAAACAATAAAATGAATGAACAGTCAGTGGACAGAACGAAAGATATATATATATACGATACATTTATTTTTAGTGTGCATACCTGAAAAGGTATATGGATATTCCTTCCTTCTTTCCTTCAGTGAATCATACATAAGAAAGGAGAAAATTTGATTACATTTTGATTCTCACATGTTGATGTTGGAAAAAACCAGGCATACTGTAAGCAAACAAATAAGATATTCTTTTGCTATTCATTCACATATGTAATCATAGAATATTTTCTCTCTATTCTTTTGATCTTTTGACGTATATAGTGGTTAATATCAAGTCATTATACAGATGTTTTCAACATTCATCTTTATTAATTAGTAAGTCTGTAACATATACTAAATTATATATTCAAGATAGAGAACGAGATAAAATAAAGTGTAAAACGTCTTTTTTTTTTCTGTTCTTCATTTTTCATGACTCATGTTTTCGTCTAGTTAAAAAGAGACAAAATCATATCAAAGAAAAAGTAAAAGTAGTTTGGTTTTTTTCTTTTCGAATGTTTGTCGTATTACTCAACAAAAATAAAAAAACAAACAAACTTCCGTATATATTTACGTAAACTACTTGCAAATGAAGAAATAAACATCATGCATTATATTATCACATATTTATCTAATATGTCTATGTTAGATTATTTCTTTTATAGATATTATTATGAATGAAATAAAACGACAACGAATCAGTACTATTGATTATTCTGGTGAAAATAACATAAAAAAATTTCAATGTAAATAATATTTAATTCTTTTTTTTTCTAAATATTTTATCATATTCATTTTTATTTTTCTAGTAACAACAATCAATACGAAAAGGTTCATTAAAAAATTCAATTATATTTATTTTTTTGTTATAATTTATTAAGGTTACCTTCCATTCATTTTGAAGATCTTCCAAATGAAGTTATATATGATATATTTGAATATCTTGATGCTTATCATATTTATGAAAGTTTTTTTAATCTTAATCAACGATTTCAATATCTTGTCCTTTTTTCAACAATTCCACTTGATATTAATATTTTATCTATGTCTAGATCAATTCTTTATTCTTATTATACAAATTTTATTACACCAAATATACATCGAATTCGTTCACTTCATGTATCACATCAATTACCACATTATTTTAATATATTATTATCAGAAAATATTTCAAAATTTATTCAACTTGAAACACTTATTCTTAATAATGTAGAATTAATATATCTTAAAGATATTCTTAAATATTTAATTTCTCTTCCATATCTTTCTTCATTAATTATTATTTATGATGGTTGGACATCAAATAAAAATATTCCCTATCATTTTATATTTCAATTACCTTCATTAAAATATTGTAAAATGTCATTTAATAAAGGTTTTGGTTCTGTTATGTCATCTATGAATAATAATGTATGTAGTCCTATTGAACATCTTATTATAGAAGGTAGATGTGAACTTGATGAATTTACTGCTTTTTTATCTTATGTTCCTCAACTTCATCATTTATCAATAAATCTTTTATGTTTAAATGCTTATGATCAAATAGAAATGTTTCCAATTGTATTAAATAATTTAATACATGTTTCAATTCATTTAGATTTAATAAGATTTTATCAATTTAAATTACTTGTTAAAAAACTTTTTCATAATCTTCAAATATTACATATAACAACATGTTATGGAGAATATTTAGATGATAAACAATGGGAATATTTAATTTTAAATGATATACCAAATTTACGTATATTTGATATTCATTATAGAAATTTTTCATTTAATGATATTAAATGTAAAGATTTAATGAATAAATTTACTTCATTATTTTGGTTAGAACGAAAATGGTTTTTTACACATCGACATAATTGGGGACAATGGTCAAATCGTGGAATTTTCTATTCAACTAAACCATACAGGTAAAAAAAAAAATTTTTTCTTTTTAAAATACAATATTATTTATTTTTAAGAAGAAAATATTATATAATAAATGGTAAATATGATCAAAATGAATATTTATATGATGAAGAAACGAATTTAAATTCTGTTCGTCATATTAATATTAAAGATGAAGAAGCATTAATTAATTGTAAAAATTTCTTTCCAAATATTACTAAACTTACTATTTCATCTAGTTATCGTATAACTCAAAATTTAATTATAAATCATTTTAATCGAATTATTCCTTTAATACAAATTACTATTTTAATTATTCGTTGTGAAGATTTTCCTTTTAAACAATTACTTGAAATATTATTTTTAACATCGAATTGTCATACATTAATATTTAATTCTATATTATTAAATGAAAATCAATGTATATCATTATTAAATAATAATAATTTTCGATTAAAAATTAAGGTAAATAGTATTAAAAATTTGACTATTATACGTCAACATACATTAAATTTAATTAAAATATTTGTTTATCTTTGTCCTCGATTACAACAATTTAATATTAATCCATCTTATCAATATCTTGAATCTGTTGTTCAATTTATATTATCAGAAATTAAAGAACATACTCGATACTTATTTTTATTACGTATTTCAGAATTAGATACACAACGGATTAATAAACTTGATATTTTGATAAAATCAATGAAATTACTTGATAGATATTCAATAAAACTTATTAATACAGATTGTTATTTATATTGGTGATATTATATATTAGTAAAATATTTTCATTTTGAAAAATTCTATAGTATTGTTTAAGTATATCCTCGTTTTTTTAAATAAAATCTTTTCATCATTGGAAAGAAAATATGTTCAATGATTTTATTAGTCAAATGAATCAATCAATTTTTCATTTCGTAAGTGTAATATTTAGCATCATAACTCCATGAGAAGGTATATTTGGTGATGTATAATTGCCTATGAATATTCCAAGATCTTGATGAGCCCATAAATCTCGAACAATAGCTGAATGATTTACAGGAAAACCAATATCAGTCCATTGTACAGTAATTTGTTCATTGTTACTATCACTTCGATTGAGTAATACGACAGCTTGTGAACCACCTGAAAGTGGACTAGACCATATTTCGAGTTCTAATGGAACTGTTAAACATAGATCACTAGATTCACTTTTTATTGTTCCATCTGTTGCATTCCATATCCATCTTTGATTTTCATGTCCAGTACATAAAAGTGCATAAATATTTGGACCATAGGAATTGTGTACTTCCAAACTAATTATTTATAATACTTTCGATTATTAAAAAGTATTATTTTTAACTTACCAGTAACCAGCCATTTGTGAAACAATAGTTTGATTAGATATATTAACTATCCATTGTTGATTTTTACCTTGACATTGTGCTTGTGGATCATCAATATGACAATCATTAAGTATAATATAAGTTTCTCTTCTTGTACTACAATTACCAATTGATAAACATCGTCCATTGAATACTGATCGAAAACTTCCATTTTGAGAATTATATATCCATTGACGACGTTTTGGATCAATATTTGATAATGAACAATTAGCAACAATAACTTCACTTGCAGCATTGGATGATTGTGATGATGCAAAAGCTACCTTTTTTCCTTGAATACCTAATGGATCTTGATTAACAGCAATAACTTCTGAATTAGTCAGAATTGATAAACTTGCTGCACTTATATTTCGAATATCGCATCCTATAATTAAAGGTGCTTTACTTATAGACCAAAGAGAAAAATGTGCTGTATATTCAGTATCAGTCATACCACCATTACCAATTTGAAGCACTAAAATGAATATTATTTTATAATGAAAATTAATTAAAAAACTTTGAAAAAAGCATTTACTATCAGGATCATTCCAACCACCTGGTCCGGCTTTGTCAACAAAATCATTATTCTAGTAAATAGGAAATAATAATTATATATAAAATCTATAATATAATCTTACCTGATCAATATTACTGATTATTGCAGGCCAATTATCTTGAATATCGTCTGCTGTTCGCCAACTATTTCCAACATTAGGTGGCCATAAATCATATTTAGTAACACCACCTTTAGTAAAACAAAATACTAAAGATTACTATCAATTTGTATCTATACCACATAAAGAGTAGAAGATTGATCTTCCACTAGTATTCAATGCATCACGCATAATTGAATATTCTATTGCTGCGGGAGTTCCATTTGTATAACAACTATCAAGTTTTAAATAATCCACACCCCATAAAGCATAAGTATTGGCATCTTTTATTTCATAACCCAATGAACCTGGTCTACCACCACATGTCAAATTTCCTCGATCTAATATATCGAGAAAAATATTTATCATATGATGAATAGATAAATAAAAAAGACTTTATCTTATTTACCTGAATAAAGACCAAACTTGAGTTTTTTTGAATGAACATAATCAATAATAGCTGGAATACCATTTGGAAAGGTGTTTAAATCAGAATGAATAGTTCCTTGAGCATCTCGAATTCCTTGCCAACAATCATCCAAATTCACTATAGAAGATAATAATTTCTACATAGAAAATAAGAATAAAATATACCATATTGATATCCAGCTGCAGCAAGACCTGTATCTACAAGAGCATCTGCTGTTTGTCGAACTACTGTTTCATTGACACTACAACGAAAACCATACCAACTATTCCATCCTTTAACAATAAATAATATATAGAGTTTATTCATAATTATTTATTTTACCCATTTGAGGTGTTCTACCAAGTCCATTGTTCAATTCATTGGAAAATTTGATGAAAAATAACAAGTAGAAAAGTATTAAATTTATCATTCTCTCATACTATTACAATGTGAAAAGAAAATAACTTGGCCAAAAAGATGTTATCTTTTTTTTTCTTTCAATGTTTTGATAAAACAGAGTATAGGCTTTTATGATATCTGAATCATTATCTTTAGTTAGGTGTGAATGTGTATTTGTATATAGATATATCAATCTAATTGGTAGAGATTTTTTTTTTTTGTTGTTTTCCAAATATTTAGAGTTGAAATTTAATTTAAATTGTTAAATCATGTTTTAACCATATATTTCAGTTGATTTGTAAGTAAATAAAGAAAATTCATAATGGAATTAGTTTTTTTATATCGAATAATGTATCACTTTCTAAATCTGTGATAGTTATAAACTTTCATATTCTATTTATTTCTATATCATACTGAAGCATAGTAATATACATAGGAGATTAGAAAAGTTTTTAAACTGATTGTAGTAAAAAGGATAAAATAATTAACGCTGCTATACTTGTACTATTGCCTATAGACATCATATATTCATAAATTAATAGGTAGAATATAGATTGTTTTCAACGACATCAATCTCTTTTCATCCTCTGAGTTGAAACAAAATTTATTCTACTGTATAGATATGTCGTGTTTATTTAAGAACTAAAAAATTATTAATACATGTTTAGCAAATAAGAATAAATAATGAAATACTGTCCAAATGATCAAACTGAAAGCTTCACAGCATTTGTAAGAATACTACCGACATGAGATATAAGTGGTGCATGTGTATTATTTCTATTTTCGATCAATTTTCTAATGAATGCTACAGGATTGGCTTGAAAATGACATTGTTGAAGTTGTAAAAGATTACGATGCTCTGTTTTTTCAACAAATCCATCAATAGTAATCCAACCTTTCTCAAAAGCATCTTCTTCAATTTTGGTACGAGGTTTAGGACATATACCTAAGCAATGGCAATACGCTGTTTGTTCATCAGTAGTTTCAAAGTAAAGAGTACCGTTAAAAATAAATAATACCACCAACCATTCAGTTGGAATTGGGAATGCAATAGCACCACGATCAGGTGTAATTGATGGAGGAATTGTTAAAGTATTTGTATTCACTATAATTGATTGATCTCGTCTAGTTCGTGGTAACAACAGTCGTAATGTTGTAGTCAATAATTCTCCAGATGATTGTTTACGATAGAGACTATGTAATTGACCCATCAGCCAATTAGCTTCAAAAGGGCTGACAAAAATAATATGTTCATTACGATAGATCACAACCCATCGTGCAGGACGTAGAAAAGGATCTAATGATTCTCCACATGTTTGAATCACACGTTTGAATTCATCGGTAATCCAAAGATTTTGTTGCCAACAACGTGGTTGACATTCACGATAGAATGTAGTACCAAGAAAAGCATCAGCAATAGGAAGAAATACTGAAGTTAACTTTGATAAATTCAACATAGGACCATGCATATCACATAAAGCCTTGATTTCATCGTGCAATTGAGGTTCATAAGGATGAACAATTGGAGGACGTTTCTGTTGTCGTTCTTCTTCCAACTCTTGTTCTCGCTCTAGTTCTCGTTGTTGTTCTTCATCTAATAGTTGTGTCAGAAGTTTTTTCGATCCACCATAATCGCGTAAACGTTTAGAAACAGCTTCATGAATTTCTACTGATAAACAAATACTTGAATGTTTATATCGAGCAGAATAAATGTCAAATACTGTTTGAAATGTTTTTGATACACCATACATAGATTTTAATTCTAAGACTTCAGATTCCAAACATCCTTTAGCTATATTTTCCATTGTTGTATTTGTATATAATGTTCCGTTTTCTTTCCAATTAATATTCTGAAAAGCCGTAATTTTCCTTTGAAAACTCAAACTTTGCGTTGCCCAAAGATGTAAACCATCCCAAGTTGTCTGTTGAGTATTTTCATAAACCCAACGGAGTATATCAGTCAGAATAATTTGATCATCTATACTTTCCTTTTCATTTGATGAAATTGAATTTTTCTTCATCGTTCGGATTTGTTGATGAACTTCATTTGAACTCCAAAAACTTAACCAATGATGTTTACCTAATTTTCTCATTCTCATACATGCTTGAACTAATCGATCCTTAGTAAGACCATTTCCTAAGGTAACAGCAGCTCTAAAATCATTAGGAAATTTAAAATCTGTTCCTCTCGTATGAATTTCATCTAAATAAAATACACAACGATCAAGACGTTCACTAGCAGGTGATGTTAAAAAAGCATGATGCTGATATTGACGATCACAAACAAATATTGAATCTGATTCAAAATATACAGCATAATCGATTTTAACTTTATCTGATAGATCCAACCATTTGACAGCTATTTGACGATTGGTACCATCTACAAACAAAGCACCAACATCGAGAATGACTTGAATCATTGATTTACTATTAACAATTTGTTTTAAAATTTCGTCCGAGTTTGTACTAATTGGTAAATATTGATAATAATCATTTTCTGATTGAAGTAAATTATTGAGAACAATGGCATCGGTTTTTTGAAGTTCTGGTAAATCACACTGACGAATATGAACAGGTAATAATAATTGAGTATCATTTGTACCACTAAATCCAGTGATTATTTTCTCACGTAAAGATGATGATAAATCCCAAGCAGAAGCAACTAATTTATTTGGAAATTGTTTTGCTTCTTGAGGAAAAACAAAATGATTGAGAAAATAATTTATAATTAACATATTATATCGTAAAGTTGGAAAGAGTAATTGAGTTCGTTGTTGATTATCTTTTAGATTAATTCTTTTCCATTGTTTTATACTTGCAATAATATCATTTTCTTCTTCTAATGAAATCCATTGATCATAAATCATTTCAGGATCACTTTCATCTTGATTTAAACGATTAAAACATTGATACATTTGTGTATCTGTCAAACCTTTATAATAATAAGAAATTTGTGTTAAAAGTATTGCTACATCTGGATGTCCAAATTCTGTATTTTCAGCTGCAACATCTTTTGCACGAAATGGTACAGCCATTAAACGATTGAATTTTGTATTTTGATTGACACCAAAATTAACTCGATAACGTTTTTTTAAACCAACAAATAATACTTCAGATGATAGAAGACCACGCATAATTAAAAATAATTGAATTGTATTATGAGGAAATTGATTGATTAGACTATCGATAGATGAATTTGTATCCAATATGAATGATAAAATAAGTTGTTGATCTAATTGACGATAACTTTTTTGATTAATCCAATCATTTGCTATTCTCCGACATAATTCTGAAAATGGTCGATGATTAAGCAGACGAAATTCTGGAAAACTACTTTGACGATCTGATACTTTGTAAAAAACATCATCGTTATATTGTTGTGCAATATATACAGCATGTTGTTTAACCAAATCCAGTACATATTGAATGGTTTTCCAACGTTCAATACCTCCATCAACTTGTTGTTGACGACCGATTGAATAAATTAATTGATACTTCACATGTAAAATTTCATCCGATTCATCTAAAACATCACGAACAAATGTCTTTATCCAACTTTGAATTGATAACATTGAACGACCAGTATCAAATTCATTTCGTCGACATTTATCTATTGTAAGTAAATCAAAAGATAGAATATCTTCAGGTGAAGTTAAAACAATATCCAAATTATATAATCCTTGTTTGAAACGATTGAAAATTTGATTTACTTGTACATCATTAAAATTCATATCACGACGACAAGCAAATGGTATTACACGTCGATTTAATAGACCACCTAATTTATAACGTAATGATTGATAATTCATTGGAAATAATGCTTTTAATACAATAATACGAACTAAACTCGAAGATGATGAACATAAACTTAATGCTAACAAAGGTAAAATAACTGATGTTTTGCCTTCTCCCATATTCATTTGCATAACAATATTTTTTATTGAAGAATTATTTTTATTTAATATTGGTTGTATCATATGATGTGCAACTTGAACTTGAATTTCTCGAATTGTAATATTCATTTCAAGTTCTAATATTAACCATGGAACATGTTCTGATGGTGTCCAATTAGTATGAGGTACATTTAATATTTCTTTTTCAAAATCTTCCCACTTTTCTTGATTGGCAAAATTTAAAGCTCTTTCGATTTGTTGTTCTACAATCCAATTAACCATGATTCCACCAAGTAATGTACGTTGTTCAAGTGTTAAGTTTAAGGATAATACGTGTGACTCATTATTATTTAAGTATATTTGTTGAAAAACAGATATTAAAGTTGTTGGTAAGATTCGTGATATTAAACCCCATTTGATTGGTAAATCGTTTGTTATTGTGATGGAATTTACTAATTCATTCCACATTTGTATGGATTCTTGATGAATAGAATCAAGAAATTGATTGATTTCTTCTACTGATGGAAACTCTTTTTCATATTCTTCAGTTAAATTAAATTTCTTCCAACTTTCAGTTAAATGTTCTTTAAAATAATTAGTAATATCACTGAGGGGATTTATTTGTGAATTAGTCGAAGGAAAAATTTCTTTTGGAAATTCTTTTTCTTCAGTTTTAATTGGAACATACATTTTTGGTTTAATAAAATAATTCGAATGAGGGTGTAGAAATTTTTCCTGTGCATTTTTCAGTAATTTTTGATTGATGAGTTTATCTGGTAAATTAAGATGAATTTGATAATGTTTTTCAAATAATTCAAATTCAAATTGTTGAGGATTAATAGATATTTTATTATTTAATGGAATAATTGTGATCGAATGAAAATAATTCTGAATATTTTCTACAGACGAACGAAATTTAGCATTCTCTCGCCAAGTTTCTAGTAACCTGTTAATTTGATTCGTTTGACTGGTTAGCTTGTGCATCTCCGGAAGATTTTTATTTTGATAAGTACAGTTCTTAACAAAACAATCTTGAATTTCTTGATGAACTATATTACGCTTGTAATAACCCATCCTTCCTAGGTTGATACGATGAGATCGAAATGAATATTCTTCAATTTTTTTATATCGAGTAAATTCAGGATATGAGATAGATCCTAATGATAAAGTTGGTGCTTTCAATATGGATTTAAGCATCTGCAAGTAAAATGGTTGGCTTGAACATTTACCAGAAATATAATGTAGAAAATTTAGTAACATTTCAAATCGTTCAATATCATCTTTTTTATGATCACTTTCAGTTGTTTTGAGTTGTTCGGCGAATTTAAACAAACCAATCCAAATATTTTTAAGTTGATATTCATCTTTAAGCCATCGGGATAAAGGAAAACATCTGAGTTGTTCACTATTTATCAAATTTACATCTCCACTGCTATATAAATGATCTACAAGGCGAATAGAACTATAATTTGTCGAATGTGAACAACTTTCCCAAACTGGTTGATACGATTTTGTTGAACTTGTACAATAATTTTCTTTTTCCATCTGTGTAGATAATCGAGCTATAGGATTGTATGTATCTCGATAATCCCAATAGAGTTTAAACAATAATTTTTCATTATATTTTTTACTTTCAAAGAGTTTTTGTATTTCATCATTTACGGTAGATGATGGATGCATAAAATTCCATTCTTCACTTGTCTCAATTAATTTTTTTACTATTAAATAATAGCCAAAATGTTGCATAGAATATGGTAAACTATTTTCATTCCAATCAATTTTTACCATACAAGTTAGATTTTCTGGATAAAAATTAACTTTAGGTGAAATAGTTGCAATTTGTAGAAGAATATTTCGTGTAATTAAATCATATGGTTGATCAGACCAACAACCTGCTGAATGTAATAATTGAAAAGAACGTTCCATACCAGTCATTCCTGTATATTGATCAAGTAAAGGATGTGATGTCATTGCATGTAATAATGCTAAATAGAGCCAACCTGTTGGACTATCAATTGGTTGAAGAATACGTAATCGATCATTTAAAATAAAAACAAAATATTTATGAATAAATAATGTTGATGATTTTCGTTCTATAGTTACAGTTTGATGATCATCATCTAATTTCTTATTTGCTTGAACTTGTCCAAAAGGTACAATTAATTTTCGACATAAATAATGTTTATTCTTTTGATTAATTATTGCGATTGGTGATAGAAGAAGACCTGATTTTAAACCTGTCAATGTTCCAAAACATTGATCTTCATCAATATACATATCAGAATATTCACGAGAAGTTATTATTTTATTATGACAATTATATTTGAATGCAATGCCTAATCGAGATAAATAAATATGAATAATATCATTTTCTCTTAACATATATACATAAGATTCATCGTCGAGACGAATAAAATATCGTTTAAACAAATTCTGAAAAAATATTGATGATCGATTAATCAAATGTTGTTGATTTTCAGTGTTATGCGTTGCAATATATTTTTGTTTGAATAATATATAAGATGTATTAGTTAGAAAATTAGAATCTTGAAAGCAAATAGGTCGAAATTCTAATACTTTTGTGTTTTCATTCCACCAATGGCTATAATTTGAAATAAAAATATCCGGTAATTCTCCTTCGAAACAATTCGGAGGAATCAATTTAAACTTAACATTTGTTTTGACGTGTCGTTCATAGATTATCAGTCCACTATTTCCATAATATCCATTATCATAAGTGAATTCATAATGAACTTTTTCATCGGCATGATATCCATGTTTTGTTATATAACTATTTTCTGATTCAGCTGCTTGCACTTCAAAAATATGTTGATCAAAAACACGACGAAATAACTCATTCGAAGTCACTCTATCCGGTAAAAACCCAATTGTCATCTTATTGACAAAAAATCTTCCTTTTAAACAATCAATTGATAATTTATTCGATTCATATTCACCATCATACCAACCATCATATATATTTGTATTTCTTTTCTTCCATTTACCATTTATCACACCTTTAGTACGTACTACTGCCCAATGAATAGCACAAAATTCATTTAAACTTTCATAAGCATTTTCTTGAAGAAGTTTAATTATAATTGGATGAATCGATAATAATACACGTTCATTATAACGCATTAAATTTCTCATAAATATACTCATATGAATTGTTTTCTTATTTAAAATACTATTATCATGAATAGTTGTTGCTATTATCAATAAAGAAATAACATCTTGATTTGATAAAACTAATGTGTTGCTACTATCATTATATATTGAATATGTCATTAGATTTGTAATACCAATAGTAACGATTTTATCACGTAATCCATTCATTTTATCAGAGTCAGATGAAGATGAATTTTGAATAGTTTTTGAAATAAGTTCAATCCATTTTTTACTTATTTCACGACATTTTAAAACTAAATTAATCATTTGATTTTTTCGTGTTGAATTACATATAGTAAATATTCTCATGACAATTACTGTTATAATTACTAATATCAATTCATTTTGCCAATTAGATTCACAATCTTTTAAATGACGATCTAATCTTATAATTAATTCATCGACAAAATGATCTTCTAATAATTGTTGATGTGATTCTGGGCACCATGAACAAATTAATGATGTTCGATTTTCTGTTACCGGACCATATTGTGAAAGTGCATGTGTTATAAGTATAACAACACTTTCTTCATCCATGGATAATGAATCTAATTCAAGAATACTTAATAGATTGTGCCATTGTAAACGATGACCAGAACGAAATGAACCAAATTCAATAAATTCATCTGATTTTAATTTCAATGAACATTTAGATAGTTCAGCTATAACTTGATTTTGTACAAATTCTGTTTTATCAATAGAAAATTGTAAATCTTTATAATTTGAATCTGTCAATTGAGGTGTTAATGTTCGACATTCATCTTGAAAATTATTTGTTTTAGTTGGAGATATTTGAACTTTGAGACCATTATCATAAAAATAATCTTCTAGAGGTGTTGATTTGATTTGTCGTGAAGTTGAATAATGGCTTTCCGTTATCGATTTAGTTGCAGATACTAATTTTACTTTACAATTATGTGAATCTTTAACATATTGTTTCAGTTTATTTTGATGAGGACGAGTATTTAACCATTCATGCATATTATGCGAAGGATTTGGTTTAGGACGATTAATAAATAGCCAAAGTATATCTCGATAACATCGAATTTCATTTGGCATTTGTAATTCAAACATAACAGCTAAAGCACTTTTTCGTTCGGATGGCATTGGACATTCATATATATCGACTTTAATATTATCTGCTTCTTTTATCATAGTACATCGATTACATTTTCGGTGAAAACTACCTGGTTCACATTCACATTTAAGATCATTGATCTTTTTCATAAGTTCTTCATATTTTTCTTTTTCATTATTTATTTCTTGAATTTTATCATTCTTATCTTGTTCAATTTCTTCTTGAATTTTTTTTAGATTTTCATTGATTTCTACTGATTGTCCAGCAAAACGAACACCAAAAGCATTTGACGAATCGATATTACTTAAGAGATCAGGATATGATTTATTATTGAATTCGAGAAAATAATCATATAAATTTCGAGCTTGAATCATATCATCTCGATTGGGTAAGATTAAAAATTCGAATAGATTCATAAGATGAGGAATTTTAATGGCATGTAATTTCAATAGTTCAAATTGTTTATCTTCACATAGTTTCATATGCATTAAACGTATTATTGTTAATGATGTTAGAATAAAACGAGTGTAACCAATTGAATCAGTAGATTGATTATCCGAATAATAAAATTTTAAAGCTGCACGTTGATAATCTTCATAAAAGGATTGTAAACTTTTAAAACATTTGTATCCATTTGTCGATTGTAATGAACGATTAATCCATTGTTTTAAATACGATTGTACCCAAATTTCAATATATGTCAATGCTATTCCCATATCATCGTCGTCAGTATTAGTCAAAGCCGAGCTTTGAGGTAATTCATTATTTTCATTATGAACACTAGTTAATGACCGACAATTATAATCATATTTATCATAGAATTGCTTATTTGAAGTATGGAAATGATTTTTATTAAGATAAGCCTTTAATTTTTGACATGAGTGCTGATAAATTTCTTTTGGATTTGGATCCAATGAAAGTTGTAATATATTTTCTTTTTGATTTTTTTCTATAGATTTTTGCCAATCTAAATTTGAAGTAATGCAATCAATTTTCTGTTTAATTTTTTCTCTTATATTTTGTATCCATGGGATAATATCGTTTGAATCAATTGATGATAATGAAATGTCAATTTTATTCAATCGTCGTACAATCTTTCGAAGAGAATATATTAGAAGATCGTTCGATATATGAAAATTTGGTAATTTTTGTCTTGTATAAATAAAATAAGTTAAAAAATCCGTTATAAGTAATTTATAAACGATAGTACCAATCTTTCCTAAACGTTTTGTTAAAATACTTTGGAAAACAACTTTCATAGTCATCCATAAACCTGATCGTCGAAAAGGAAATATTGAATTCTTATATCGAATTTGATCACGATGTTTTTTCTTAAATGAAATGCATGTATTGACTTGATTGTTGATTTGAACGCCTTGAAATTGAGTGATCCACCACTGACATACATAATGTGATATGGGCACTTCTCGGGTTTCATCAAATTCGTAAGATGCTTTATGAGCTTTTGAATATTCAATTGTATTGTTCATAAATTCTAAAAGTAATTCACAATGAACAGAAGATAATAGTTGAGATTGATCAGGTAAGCGAAATGTAGGAACAGGAAAGCAAGAAAGATGTGGCTCTAATGATGATGTTATGGTTTCTGTTGGTAATAATACTTGCCAAGATGAGATCAGTGGTTGATTAGGAGAATTTTCATCGATTTCAATCAAAATGGCAGCATTTTGAGCATGAAAATACAGAGGAAGAAAATCATTTGGCAATAGCTTTTGTATGGTTGATTGTAAAAGTGGAACAGAGCAATTTTTTGTATCCTGTACAATCGACCAATGTTGAGTACATGTTTTAATGATTGATAGAATTGGTAGTTCATTTATTGTATCCAATGATTGAAAGTATTCATTCATACATAGAAGTATTTTGTATTCATTTTCATGGTTAGATTGAATTAAATGATCAGCATATGCTGAAGATGATAGCCCATGAGGAAGAAATAAATGATTTAAGATTGATTCATTTATTTCTCGTGAATGTAATATGTCATTATTGTCTAGAGAAGACGTAAGACGAGGTCTTTTTGATAACATCTATAAAATTAAAAAATGAAATGAAGAAAAGTACTTTCTAAACTATTATAACGTTAAAGTGTTATTTAAAGAATAGGAAGTATCGAAGATATAGTTAAAATAATCATAAATTAATTGAATTTTACAATATGTCTATTTCTCTTTTATTTTCTGCATGAATATTATTTACATAGCCGACATCCTGAAAGAGCCAGTATTTTACCCGCATTATCAATTTTTTAAACCGAATGGTCATAATCAAAATAGAGGAAGAAGATATTTACCTCAATTGTAATTAGCAATAATAGAAATCGATATGAAATCTTTAATCAAATAAAAATCATGAGATGTCCAATTCGAATAAACATGAACCTTCAACTGCTATTAATCACTTTGGAAAGGTACCTAGCATTTCGAACATAAATAATAAAATGAGATATAAATGTATTGATTAATTAATTTATCTTTTATAAATTGTATGAATGAGCACTTGACTATAAGTTAGAGACAAAACCCAAAATATTTTTCGCTATATATCGTTTCTTATAAATTAAATGAATGGAAAAACATTTTATTTTCTTGTTTACCTTGCAGGAAACTCATTATTTATTAGATTTTAATACATGACAAAACTTCAATAGATACTACTATTGAATTTTAATAGAACTTCTAAGGGAATGTAAAGGTTATAGGCTGTATAACTTGAACGTTCGGATAATCAGAACAGCTTCTGTCTGAGTAATTCGATTTTATTTAGGTGTCGCGGCGTAGAGGCGCATAGTACCTTCCGAAGACCCACGAACAATGCTCATCTCTGTGTATACAATAGAATCCAATTATATTTCCTACAGTTTCTTACATTTACTAGACATTCTATACTTCCAGTAGTCACTTTTACGATTCATATACTCGTCTACCCGAAAGAAGAATCGAGCTCTTTTTTATGGAAGTGAAAACTCTACGAGTTAAAAAGGTACACACATTCCGAAAACTTTATTCTTCAGCGTAACATGTAGTAAACTGATTATGACGGAAATTATAATGATGGTATAGCTTCTTGTATAAGAAGGTGCGTCTTGAGAGAAAATGTAGTCTAAAATGTTCGGACAACACAGAAACGTAATGATGTATTTGATAATAATAATAATGACAAAGAGATAAGAGCAAATGTATTAAATGTGACGTTCTGTTTCTAATCCATCTTCGAGTCCCAAATTCGAATCGGTTTTTATCTAATAAGCTATAATTCCTCTATTAATATTATACTTCGAATTTCTCGAATGCGTAAAATATATCAAGGTATCCGAAAATTAAAAAATCGGAAAAATAAAATCAGGGAAATAAAAAACAAGAAAATAAAAATTTGTAAAAGATATAAAACACATCGATATGTTTTCTGTTTTTGTCTTTTGACAGAGGTCAAAGGGACATCTATGTATAAGGATTCAACGATATTGTTGAGAAAGCACCCGATTCTATTAATGATCTCATCGATTGCTCTCGAGATCACTGGATGAAGAAGATAAACTTGACCTATGAAATTTGATGAATCTCGATGTATACAACAATAACTACGTTGAAGGTGAGCAATTTTCCTTCTTATCTTGAAATATTTTGAAGAAAAGCACTTCTCCTCTTTCGTTCAGGCTGGAACGATCGTTTCAACAAGTGCATGAACAAAACTCATTTTAACATGTGGGTATTCATTGCTTATTTTCAAGCTGAAAAAGTCGTCTTTCGATAACAATATCTCACGCTCAAGGCGAACTCGTAACAGAAGAAAGCGCCAAGAACAGTGGCCATGCAGAAACAAATCGATAATTTGGGTACTCGCTTCTACAACGACGACATATATCGTGCTGAGCTTCTCGATGGACTCTCACTATCGGTAGCTTGAAAGAAATAAACTTCTTAGTAAATTGTTTTTCGTATCTTCACTCTTTCTACTTGTTGTGTCCTCCATGGTTAATAAACTACAAACAATTCTTTCCTGATTTTTCTTTTCCGGGTTTCTTGACAACACTAGTGCGTATGTCTAGTTTTTACTCTAGTTCGGACTAAAAATTATCTGACTCTGTCATTCACTATTCAGCCTCTCTTCTTATATCTTTTCAAAAAAGATTTAAAAAAAGAAGGAAGGAATGATGCCATAATATCCTTAAGCTCGATATCCACTTCTTTACATGATAATATTCTAGCAGACAATCACTAATATACGTGACAAACTACTCTTGACATTAATGAATTTACTATCCTACATAAAACCATATATTCTTGACTTGAGCCATTTGAGTGAATTTGATGTACTGAGGCAACGGTTCATAAGCGAGCTGTGTCACTTGAAAAGTAGATATGCTTGTGGAAGCCATCTGTCTAGAGCGCATTTGAATCCATAACAATCGGAACGGGGTTATTTGAATGATTTTACCTGCAAGGTTTTCCGAATGCATTGTGATTGGAAGATTTGCACTGATGTTTACATGGTGGTTTGTTGATAGACAGATTTTGGGCTCACCATCATTTAGTCCTGAGTGATTAGTTAGATTTAGTCGTCATCCTCAGCTTGTGCTGCTTGATTGCAGACTTTTCGTCCTCCTAATCGCGTTGTTAGACATGGTTAGACAGTTCGCGTCGTCATCCATACATGGCGCTGTGGGTTTGAGAAATTTTGACGTCATACGCAAGATAAGGTTTTCTCTTTGCAAATATCACGCGGAGCTTCACTAGGTAGTATAAGAGCTGTAGTTGTAAGATATCACGGTAATGTTCACCCTTAAAAACTCTAAAAACTACTTCACAATGCAATCATATTATGGAACAACTGTGACCATTTATGAATACCTTCAGAATCTTGCATAAAACATATTAAATAGGAGTAAACGCTACATTTAAGGGTGACTGCACATTAGCAATGATGTATATACCTAGCCAATTCTTACCATCTATAAAACAATATATGACCACGGTTGACAATGTAGTTCGAGGTTACAATAATATATGAACAGAACTGCACGAGAAAAAGAAAAAAAAATATTCCAAAGGATATATAATTCATCTTTAGACTAATGAATTCGTTACACCAAATCCACTCAAATTTTTCAAGCTACAAATATACAGTTATTTTTTTTCAGGTAACGACGTTATTGCTCTTTCAAAAATGTCTTCTAGCTTAGAAATTCAGAAATTCCATTAAATACTTCACAGGATATTATGACGTCTAACTCTCATTGTCCAGTGTAAAGGTATTATAACATCTATGCATTCATGTTATTTCTAATAAATGATAGATGGAAAAAAAAATGATTTTTTGCCTAGCTTATTAGTAAATTTATCGGCATCTGTCGCAATTATAATGAATGGGAAGTAGAGAAAGAAGTCTTATTCTTTAGCGTAAGAGGATGTTGTTAGTGCTTTTACGCTACATTTATATTATCAGCGGGATTAAGCAGCTGCTCATGCCTTATTTAATTTATAATATTATGAAATTTATAATTTAAATAAATTTTATCTCTTTCTTTTTGTAAGTATACTAGCGGTAATATCCGGCGTTGCTCAGGGAATCTAAAACTTATTATATCAAAAAACGACAGAAGGCATATAGAGGACGTGCTTGAGATTTTTTATATATAATTACTATATGTCCTGCCGTGCACACACTTATATTTATGCGTAAATCGGCCAATTCAGCAAATAGTGTGTGAATGTGAGTGTCTTTTTTTTACTGATTTCAATTGTCATCCTATTAGGGATCTGCAAAACTACTTTTTTTTGGTCCCGGTCCCGGCTATATTTTTCTACTGGTCCCGGTCCCGGCTA